>JAQNCA010000028.1:8604969-8616607 GCA_029783725.1 Acanthurus tractus | reverse complement strand
ACACACACACACACACACACACACACTGGTCTCTCTCAAAACCAATGACTGAAAGCACCAAAATAGGCCAGTTGAAACCCAACCAAAAGACATCTGGTTAAATACTGGAATAAGAGCTGCTCTTTAACTTATTTTGCAATAAAATAGCTCTAATGTGAGCATATGGCCCAATAACAGGCAAGTCCAATATACTGCGCTCTATTGTTTTTAACACTCACAGGTAGTGGACATTATGATGAAACCATTGGAAGCTGCACAGAATATAAAATTTAAGGTGCCAGTGAATAAGTGATTGTGTGCATGTGTGTGTTCTGTGCTGGCTGATCTCAGGCCAGTAAGGGGGTTGGCAGTGTCACAGTACTGACATCTTCTTTTGCATGCACATGAAGGTGCTCCTGCATGATAATGTCTTAACTTTGAGCAGCAGTGAGCCTGCAGCCCTGTAACAATAGACATCTCCAGTTATTTTCTCTCTCTCTCTTTCTGTCTCCGTTGTGCATGTACATCGAATGAATATGGCCAGCTTCCCTAGCATTTGTTTTCACTCCCTCTGCATTGGGTTAAGCTGCATGATCACAAAACAAAAGGCCATTGTCCTGCAGCAAAAAGCTCTGCTCTGGGGAGCTGGTAGTGGGCCACAATCACAGGGTGGTTACATTGTCCCAACACAAGCTCATGAATCAACTCAGCACTGGGCTGCCAAAACAGTCAAGGAAAGAGTGCCATGAGTCTACTAGGGTCTGATAAAGAGGGAAATGAAAAAGAGCTGATTGAGGAGGGATGTGAGGGTAGTTGAAGCAAATGGACAGGGAGCAGGACGCACAGCTGGAGATGGACGATAGAGGAGGGAAAGTGATGTAATAAATGTGTAGATAGTGGGATTTGTCCAACAGCATGGAGAGGAGGAGGGTAGGAAAGGAAATGGAAGAAAGGGAGGATTTGAAAGGAGTGCAGCCAACACAGCGGGAGGATGAGAGGTGAAGTCAGCGTAAACAGAGAGCTGTGTCAACAGACAAGCCTCCTGCCTGTGCTCTTAAGGCTCTCTGCACCCCAAATCAAAACAGCAGAAGAGGAGTGACATGTGAGGACTCAATCTCGCAACTGACCAATGAGAGTCAAGCGGTTTAAATCTAATTTGGCTGCTTTACACAGAATCCAGCAGTCTTTTCTCCTTGCACAACCCGCTTCATGGAGAAAATACCTTCTTTGTTTGTACCAGATGCCTCTGAAATGTTATTTTCCGATTCTGACAAGTCAAATTAGCAATGATACATCAAATCCTCACACACAAAGAACTGCTATTGTACCCAGCAGCAGGCCACAGTTCACCTTTTTCCTCTCCTGTAAAGGAGTGGAAAGTGTTAACCAGAAGAGAGGAGGTGGCAGAAAAAAATACCAAAGTCTATGATGAATTTTGACATCCATCACCACCGTACAGAGAAAGCATTGATTTGCATCAATTTATTACTAAGTGAATATTTTGTTGAAACAAAAAGAAATAAAATGTATTTACCGCTGGCGTTCTTTCCGCAGATCAGGTGCTCATAGTGCTGCAGGACTCCCCACAGCTCCGCGTCATTGTTCACCGCCCCTTCCAGAGTCTCTGCGCTTATCGGGGCGCTTGCTGACCCGGAATCCGGCCCCAAGTGACCCCTCTCGGCCACCAGCACCCGGGCTCCGATCTCTTCCACCAGAGCTTCCATGCATGCGGTCAGGCATATGGCTGCGTACTCGTGGATGCGCACGGAGATGCGGGTATCCACCATCCAGCGAAAGAAACGTCCTACTGAAAAGGAGAGGCCGCAGCGGGCGGACTTGCCCTTCCTGAGCAGCTCCCCGGCGCTCATACTGTACATTGAGATTGCCTTGACCGTGGCAGACACGCAGTGATCGGCAAGAGCCCAGCTGAGCACCAACCTCATGGCGCTCTGCACCTCGAAGCGGGTGCAGCGGCAGTGCATGACGCTGAGCCGCTGAGCCTCTCTGGAGATGCGGATCAAAGCCCTGCGGAGGAGACCGGACAGCCGCCTCACGGCCTCGGGGGAGAACACGGATGCGGGACCCCCTTTAACGCACCCACTCTCGGCCACTTGGCGCAGAATCTTGGCCACCTCTTCTTCGGTCCAGGGAAACTCTTCCAGCTCAGGTAAGCGGGGACACTTGGAGAAGATGTCCTCCGGGTCTTCGGGAAGGACAGTGTTTACCGTGTCCCAGCTGTTGTTTCTGCTGTTCATGGAGCCGGAATAGTACCACCAGTTGCCCCGATGAGGGGCCGTCATGAAGGCCTGGGAGTTTGACTTGGAGGAGGACAGGCTGAGGGATTTGCAGGAGTCCCCCGCCCCGTAGCCAGAGTCCAGCGTCAGGTCCTCCAGGGTTTTCATGTGGACATTACTCAGACCAGCCATGATCGTGACACGGCTTCTCCTGAGAGGTGCAGTGGAAGAGCGGAAAGCCTCGTCAGCGGTTCACCTGCGAGTCAACAGAAGCAGCAGTCAGAACTCCGCGAGCTGGAAAAACTGGTTACACCGCGCGACACTTGTCAGGCACTCTACATAGAGTTCAGTGACAGCGACGCAACGCGACTGCACAAGCACGTCAAATCCAACCAGATATATATTTTTTTAAATAAAAACCACCTTATATACTGCTATTGACAAACAGGACAGTCAAGAAAGTTCAGCTCGCATCTGTCTCACCTTTCCCCGGGCAGCGCAGGGGTTTAAACTTTCTTCCAGTGTCCACGGTCTTTTGAAACAGGACGAAATGTTTCCTCGTTTGCTAAAGACAGTCAGAACCGAGTTCATTTATCAAAACGTGTCCCTTGTATTCGCCTAAACGCAGCAAACTGCTTCGGTTACGCAGATAACCGTGAAAAAGTCCGAGTCTACCTCATCGCTCACCCTCCACGGTCCTCGGTTAGAAACAGCCTGTTGGAGACTCTCAGCTAAGGATGTTTGAAAGGAGGGACCGCAGCTGAATGACAACACGGAAGCGGCTCGAGCGACCAATCAGCAGATGGCCAACTTTTGCGGCAGCCAATGAAAACCCACTCTAAGTGTTTTCTGAGTTTGGGAGTGTAAGTAAACTTTCTTTTTACTGAAATGAAGAAACAAATGAATTCCTGTAAATTCCCCCAGTTTGACACTTGGTCAAAGGAAGTACTCACATTTGCTTATTTTTTCAACAGTTTCTGTGTATCCCCACTTTTCATGCTTTTGTTATCAGAACAAATGCAGTTAAAAAATGACCATGTATAATCTAATTAACGACTGTCATCTTCAATACACTAATCTTTAAAATTCGGTCCCGTTAGTTATTATTTGAATGGGTCTGAGTTAATACTTCTGGTTACTTGGAACCAAACTGCAAACCAAGCAACTTCACTGTTGACTCTGAGGATCTTGGCTTGCTGCCTACACATGAGCTAATCTCTCACCTGCGGCCCAAACAGAAATTTAATCTGCAAAGTCCTTGGAAGTAATGCAAGAGGTGGAGTAGCTTTTACCTTGATATGATGACACTCAGGGTTTCACTGAAAGCTTATTTAAAAGCTTAGTCAGGATTATAAGGAAGACAAGAAGTGTTGTAACAATTTGAATAATTTTCTTCATCTTTCTTTTCATTTCAACCATGAAAACGTCTACTAGTTCGTATGATTTGCTTCCAATCCATGCCTTTGTCCTTCTCCAGTATTAGTTCAGAAGAACTGCCAAAAAGTGGCAGCTTCTGCTTTCAAAACAATGTTTGAGCAAATTGTCTTATGCCTGTTAGTTGTTGCTAGTCAGCTGCCGTAACATGCTTGAAATAAAATCAAGCCGACATGTTCAAGAGGGCTTTGACTACCTGCCTCTCATCACTCAGTGCTAACACAGACAGGTAGGGTGTGTCTCCAGCGGAACGGAGTCCAACACTATAACATCATGGGTTTGGTCAGAGCATGCCTGTGAGACTGCAAAACATTAGGAAAGTTGCTGTAATTAATGCTTTCTAGCACATATACAGACCTGTACATTGTAAAGCATGTGTCTACTGTGTACCTTAAGTGGAAAAACTGAGTTAATGACTCACATGTCACAGTCTATGAATCACTAAGCGTGCAGAACCGCGTAGGGAGTCAATCTTGCTGTCCAGTTAACCTCCCCAGTTTTGTTTTATTAGTCAAAGCTACTCGAAATGAGATCAGAAGACACACAGTGTGTTTAGGGGAAGACATTAGGTTAACACTTGCCTCATCTAGACCTGTAATGTAGACAACTCATCTATAGTCTCTGTGTGTGTACATGCTCACAGGCAGACGTAGTTCCACAGGGGGGATTAACAACTCAAAATAAATTTAGAAAAGCTCTGCAAATGATTAAATGTGGTCACAAAACCTTGTCAGTTTAACTTAAAGTAACTGGATAGTGATGTCACCCTTGGAGATTAGAGACAGAAATATGGTTGCGGGGTTTTTCTTGAAATCATGATTTCATTGCAGTAATATCTGGTGATGAAAGCACATCAGGGTGGACATTTCTTATCTAGCTGAAGATACTAAAACACAGCTAAAGACAGTTTTGAGAGCTTAACATAAGTTTTTGAGTCATATCTCCTTTTTAACTTCTCTTAAGTTGCATGGTTGATACGATTGATTGCTAGGGGAAAAAAAAAGCTTTATCATTTTTAAAAAACTGACAAGATTAAAATAAGTCAGTTACTCATATATATATATGAGTAAAATCTCTTATTCAACAACAACAACAGACCCTTGACACATATAACACTCACAATAGCTCATGACTCCTCTCTCCCCCCGAACCCGATTATATCTCTTCTACCATCAGGTCACAGATACAGGTCCCTGACCTGGAAATGGGCATGTTTCAAAAAGGACTTTGTCCCCTTGGCTATAGAGGCATTTAACAAGCTGTTACATTAAGCATTAAGTGTTTCTTCCTTTATGTACTTCTCTGTGTAACCATGTTAAATTAACAAGTTGGGAAAACAACTTTCCCCCTACAGAAAATGAAGTGTTGTACTGCATAATTGTATATTTTATATGATACATATATTTAACATTCAGTTCCACAGCTACATATCCATACATATGTTAAATGTATGTGTACATTACTTTTTATTCTTTTATGCAACCCTACGTTGTAAGAAAATGAATGAATTACCAAATATCTTGACATGTTACAGGAACAATTGAATTGTTTGCATACAGGAAGTGACCCTGACTGTGTGGGTTCACATATATGCGGGGAAATTTACAGTCTAGTTGTGTTTTAATCTGTATCCTCGTCACGGAGCGGTATTTCCTACGCTTCATTCATTTGCCATTTCTCAAAATATGTATGTACTTTTTCAGTGTGTCCTGTATGAAGCAACTTAACCACTGTACTTCTGCAAGTGTGTATCCAAGGATGGAGCACCACCATGTGGTCAGAAAGATAACAGAATTTTTACATTTTCAGGTCTCCATTCACATTGCTTGTAGCTAAAGGTTTTGACAAATGTCTCACAACAAGACAAAAACAAAGGGGAACAAAACACATTTGCAAGTTTTTTTGGATGTAAGCATAAAATTTTATTTGCAAAAACCAACAAATTAAAATAAAAGTACAATACATTCTTAAAACCCTTTCTCTACAAAACAATTTCACAGAAATTACCTTGGAATGTATATTCCTATTTTTCATTTTTAGGTTTCTTTTATATATATATATATACATATATATATATATATGTATGTATCATATACATATACATATATATATATAAAATCTTATATTTAATATGTTTCTTTAACTCTTATAATCATCCCATGTCCCTGTTACATGTCGTACAGTACAGACCTTTTTCCCATAGAGGCAAGGAAAGTGTCTTGGAGGGCATTTTGACAATCATGAAGTCAATAACAGATCATTAACTTTCAGACATATATATGTCCAGCTGTGAGCCCTCCAGCTTCTCCCCATCAATATAAGTACCATGTTGTATAAACAGAGGCATTAAGAGACGGCCTCCAGCCAATCTAATGGGAGGAGGTGGGGTCCTGCTGGACTGCAGCTGCCACTGAATCTCCATCACACCTCCTGATTTCTCTCAGTAGACATTAGCACCACCTCTCTCTGTCTTGATGACGTGGTACTTGCCGTGCAAAGATCACTCCTTCCTGCTTGTAAGGTAATATAACAAACACACTTTTACATCTGTGATCCATCGAGGAGAACTGTATTTCTTTCTTTTACAGTGTTACTGAATTTACAGTGACATTACAGCCTGCTGATAAATAACAGTGTGTTTCTGTCTGTCCCTGTCCTCTTTTGTCATTATAGTAGCTTAAAAACTGCCTGCAGCCAAACCCTGATAAAGGCACACATTTGTGAAACAGCCATGCCTTGCAACAATGTGTCCAACACATGAACTGGTCTCCCTTCTGTTGGAGCTTTATACAAGCTTAAAAAAGGAGCGTCAATGCATTCAAGAGCTAAGTATTCCCTGTCTCGCTGTTATATTAATGTGAGAGATGGAGTTTTAATCCCTCATACTCTGTATTTGAAACACAGCCCTGAAAATGCTTAAAACAATGGTGTGACAAAGTTAAATCAGATGTCAGAAGGCTGTTGTTGTCCTCTGCTTCCCTCCTGTTAAGAGTTTTATGTCCCAGCTGAGAATGAGGTTAGAGATCTGGAGGGAATGGACGATATTGTCAGTAGAGTTAAAAGGTGTAAACTGTTCACAAATTCAGTGTTTTAGAACAGAAAATAGCACCCCACGTTAGTGCATCCACACTTAGGACAAAGGAGAGCCAATTTTCTATAACCTACAGCACAACAGCTCCACGTAAGTTCCAGTTCATGAAAATCAAGTCATAATCAATGGGTGTAGTAGTAGTAGGTGTAGTACATAAAACTGATGTTACAAGACAGCAGTAGTGTTAATTATGGTGTTCAACCAGTACAAATAAGCATGTGATTGACATGGATAAAGGCAGAGGCAGGAATGAGTTCAATATAAAAGAGATACAGAGGGAGAGAAAGGGACAGAAAGAGATGTAAAGATGACCATCTGTTCGGAAAAAGGCCTGATTTCTGATTCAAAGACATCCTTTGTTTCATAATATCAGGTTTCAGGAGAACCTCAGCACCCAGGCCACACTGGTTCATCATATCCAACAGGTAGTAGTGGATGTGTTTAGAAATAATGTTTACCAAAGACAGAGTTCCTCTATTCAATCTACGCCACCATGTCTGAATCTATCTGAATAACATGTTGATACACATTCTATTAGGCTCCCACATGAGAGCATGTTAGAAAAAAAGATCTTAGGTTGTCTTCACATCTCCTTGTTAGAAAAAAAAAGGTGCTTCCTGTCATCATAAGCACACAGAAGCGGCAACAGACCCACGTACACTTATATATATATGTACATACCCACGCACACACGCACGCACACACAAAGACAGCTGCTTTCCAGTCTGTCTGAAAACATTGCACCAAAAAAAAGGACAGAGAGAGGGAGATCAAAAATAACTCTCTTCTCTCTGTACAGTAGTTCAGTCAGTGAGGCAAAGTGACGACTCAGGTCTTTCTGCCTAAACGGCTTGCTTGCAATGTTCAGATTTGGACTCTGTTTCCTCATGAAGACAAGCATACAAGAAGGGCTGATGGCGAAACAGAGGCGTCCCTGCACACGAGCCTGTTTCAAAAAAAGGCAGAGTTCAGGCAGTGAGTGAGCTCCTGTGGGCCTCTCTCACACACAGTGGATCTGCAGGCAGGTTAAGAATCCTGATCAGCAGTTGGGGGGCGCTATCCTTTAGGAGTTTTCTTGTTCTGGGCGTTCCACATGCCTCGTTTGGAGTGGTAGTAGTGAAAAAAGTTCCTCAAGCGTAGTCTCTCCACCTCCAAACCATTCTGCAGGACTCTGGAGGGGGGGGAGGGATGGAGGAACACTGGGTTAGATCAGGGTTTTTTTTCATAACACTGGGTTACAAGGGAAGCAACAAGTTCTTTTCATAAGGAGAAAGTGTTCACTTAACAAACATAGCAAGTGTTCTCGGCTTATGTTCAAAATACTGAAGGACAGTAAGCACAGGCTGTCCTCAAAGTCTGATGAAACTTTTTACCTTACCTTTTTACCCTTTTTCTACTTGTACCCTGTTGGTACTGAATGTGCTTGCTCTTAAAAATGACATATCACATGCACTTTAGATACAATGCTGACAAGATGCAAGTATAACACCGCATCATGACAGTAAAGATTTGTAACGTTTAGGGAAGCGACCTCAATCGTATTGAACATCTGTACAACACAATACAATCTGGTACAACAAGAACATGAAATATGATTTTAGCAAGTTACCTTAAATTCAAGTTAATATCTCTCTGTCACTGTCTAAAAAACTGACTTCAGTACCTTCTGCGAGTAGGCACTGCAGTACCATTGCGTTGGCTTGTTGTTGGATTACCTGTCCAGAAGCTCCCAGTCCTCTCCTCCCCAGCGGTCTTTAAATTCCTCCGTGTTCATGCCTCCAATCTTATCAAAATCTGACTTGTAGATTCCAAACAGGCCGAAGCCGTTTACCTCCCAGTAACCTACAAAATAAAAACAAAACAAACAAAAATCATACAAACAGGAAACTTAAAAGGAACATTGGTCATTGCATAAACTCATTGATCAAAAAAGAAAAGTCTGACGGTTTTACAGTGCAAATATATGCATCTGATGCAAGCGATATTACGAGGCATAAAAACTGAAAACATGTAGGAAACCTTAGGAATTCATTGATGCTGTCTGTAAGCGGGGAAAGAGTTTGAATGATGAGTCAAACTAAAAATCTCAAAACTTTGTTAATACATGAGTGTTATTATTTCTTCATGAGCACAGATGTGTCTCTGCAAGTGCGCGTTACCATCAGGCTCATGTGGCGAACTGCCACAGCCGAGTCTCATGACAATGGGAGCAAAAGCGAGGCGTCCCTCCACACAGTGCTTCCTGATGCTTTCCAAGATGTTCAGAGGGAAGTGGATGTGCAGATCACACAGGAACACAATGCTGTGACTATCCTGCGTAGGAAACACAAAAGAATGTGTGATAACACTCATTACATCGAAATAATCTCTAAATCTCTCCTATGCCTGACAAAAAGAGATATGTGTGTAAATCAGTCTGTTTCACTATTTGGTGTATGAGCTGGTGCAAAATAGAGTGTATGTCAGTGGATGTTATTATACACCCATTTTGGAGTTTAAGGATTAAAGAAAGTGGAGAAAACTGGGCTCAGCATCAGAGGCTTGTCTTCCCTTTAAGAGCCTGCAGGTCATTCAGACATGAGTGACAGCCCTGTCATCCCACCGTGACAGCACTGACACTCAACCGACGGATCAACGTCTGTCCAAATTTCCAGCCGCTCCGTGCCCCCCCGTGGGTGGCTGTGCGTGTGTGTTTGATAAAGAGCAGCCAAAGAGTGGCATCGGGGCACACGCACGCAAATAACCTGCGAAAGGGAATGGATATGACAGCTATGGCATACACATGACAGAGGAAATGCAGCTAGCTGTCTAAGCGATTCCCCCATCGCCCATGGCTGGGCTCTGCGGGAGAGGACGAAGGGAAGCAGGAGGAGGCACAGAGATAAGGGCGAGATCCACAGCCTGTGACAGACCGGCCGAGCAGTGATGTATTCATTATGCATGAGTGTTCTTTCTGTCTGTCCATCAGTCAGTAAAGGTCATGTGGTCATTGTGAGTGGCTGACCTTCAATGAGTGGCTTTTTTTTTTTTTTTCCCTGCCAGCTCACATATTGCTGTCTTGTCTCTGTGTATTTGTTTCTCTAACCTCAATAGTGTCCACTCCGATCTGCAGTCCTGCTGAGCGCTCAAAGTTCCCTTCCCTCCTCAGATACTCGTATCTTTGGAAAGAAAGAAATACACACACGTCATGTTGGGAGACTTTCAAATAAGTCATCTCACATGGCTGATTGAGTCGCATTCACACACCTTGGCACGCTGCTCTCTCTTAGTGCCTGCTCCACGTCCATGTCGTCACTCTCAAAGTCGACGATGATGATGCTGAAATTGTCGTCTTTTGTCTGCCGGTGCAGATTCTCCATGTCAGAGATAAACTGCTGTACCCAGCGGGCCTGGTTTTTCACTAATGGACATTGAAAAAGTAGAGAAAAGGTAGACGACAAGTCAGAAAAAGTTTTGTTTTGAACTTTTTCTTCCAATATTGCTGCACCATACTGACTGGTATTGCATCATAAAGCTGCAATCTTGGAGGCTGCGCAACTGACACTGTGAAACAGCTGCACTAATAACCGAAGCTTTTACACTGACATTTGTAGCTCATAAAATATATAAATATTCACTGTCAGATGGTAAAAGACTAAATGATGCTGGTGAAAGCTGCTACTGATTTGTAGCTGGCTTGAGGGGGAGGCTGCTTGAGTACAGTCATAAAGTATACTGATATGAAAATGATAATTGTTTTTCTAATCACGTCAAAATTCTGTGATATCAATAGACATGTTTGGTTTTCTGTCTCCCAAACAGAGCTGTGGCTGTGATGTTATGCAATGGAATTGTTTGTGTCTGATCTGGTTGCTGATGTGCAAAATTTTCTCCGGATGAGTAGAAAACAGAGTCTAAATAATGTTAGTGAAGAAACTAATTCTACATGGTTTGCTCAGTTTTTAAAGTCAGTGCTGCTCCCCTTTTTGACTGACCTGGCACCACAAAGTGCACCATGACATCTTTCCTCCACTGCAGCATGACAGGCTGGCAGAGCAGAGGCTTAGCATAGGCAGTGCTCCAGGGTGTTGCTCCGGGATGGGAGGGGGACCTGTGTGAGGGAGGGGGTGGCGGGGTCGCGAGGCTGGACGTGGGAGCAGTCGGGGCTGAAGCTGGTGCCGAGGCCGGGGCAGAGTCAGTGTTCTCTAGACTTTCCTCTCCCTGCCTGCTGCGGTGGAGCAGCAGGTAAATGTATTCTGACAGACGCACAACGCTGCGGCCTCTCTCCATTAGCTCCAGTTCCACCAAGTAGCGGTTCCCTCTTGCAGAGTCGCGCCGCTTCTCAACGTTAATGATTCGCAGCAGGGTGTAGATCCTTAAGCACAGACAGAAAAAAAAAGCTTAGGAAAGTGCAGACAGGTTTCTTCATGACCTAAAATAAAATATGGAGGAAAGGGGGAAGGATGCAAATAGAAAACACAAGGTTTTAAGTTATTTTCACAACTTGAGAGTAATTGTTGTTTGACTTTAGGCGGGCTTCAAAAACGTGGCTACTCATTGTTCGTGGAACTAAGAAGTCAGCACGGTGTGACGTGGGAGGTAAGTGCAAACAGACAAAAATTAATGGCTAGGTTGCTTCACACAATAACTTCAAAGTTTGTGAGCACTGCTGCAGAAAATGGTAATCAGCACAAAGAGGACTGCTTACATGAAGTCCGAGCACCAGGCCATGACCAACATGTACTCAGGGAAATTACTTCTTGTTTTACATAATGGTTAGCACCAGAAACCGCATTCAAACTTACAGGGTTAGAGGGGAGCACGGGCTATCTTTTAGTCTTGCGTTATTCTCGGTCCCTCCCCTTTGCACTCACCCTCTGTTGCGTTCATTGAGTTTCTCCATGTACTGTGCCAACACATC
>JAQNCA010000028.1:8576216-8604869 GCA_029783725.1 Acanthurus tractus | reverse complement strand
TTATTCTCGGTCCCTCCCCTTTGCACTCACCCTCTGTTGCGTTCATTGAGTTTCTCCATGTACTGTGCCAACACATCCACCACCTCACTCTCTGCTAGCTGGAGGTTGCCAGACACGTTGCAGCGCAGGTCATTCCAGTCTGAGCGCAGCAGCTCAAAGTCCATCGGATTAACCGAGAATGTCCTCTGCCAGTTGATGCTCTCCTCTGCCCAACCCGGCCGAGCTTCGATCTCCTCGTAGCTGTAGTCGGACATCTCGCCTTCCTCTGGTTCTGGTTCTGGCTCAGGATCAGGGTCGGCGTCTGGGTTAGAGCGGTTTGTATCCTGGTCAAGTTCCGCCGGGTTGGGGTCCGGGTCAGGCTGCTGCTGGGACTCTGTGATCTCAGAGGTCCTGAGGTAAGAGGTGACCCGTGACTGACCTTGAAGCACGTTTTCTGTGGAGTTTAAAGTTGTCGGGGTAACTGGAGGTGGAGGGGGATCACGATGACGGGACAGTGGGGTTAGAGGGTCCCCTTTGCTTGCTAGGTCAGCAGGAGTAGTCTTTAAACGCTCCACGCGCGCCCCTTTCCTCCTGCTTTTCTCTGGCTGTTTAGCTGCCCTGTTTGCAGACTTCTGTACACTTTCATTCTGTGTCTTGACGCTTCCACTGGGAGGAGATGTCTTTCCTTCTTTTGTGGGGGGGTTGGGCCAGAGCTGAGGGGCGCTAACGAGACTTTTACCTCCTGTTAAGACTCCCCCAGCATGTCCTTTGGCACCCAGGTTGACCAGCCTTGTGGTCTTGCCAGTCTGGTACAGAAAGACCCCTGGGAACACCTCTCTGGGGTGGCGAGAGGCCCTCTCCTCTCTCCTCTCTCGTCGCTGCTCCCTCTCCCTTTCCCTGTCCCTGTCTCTGTCCCGCTCCTTGGCAGGTCGAGGCCGTGTGATGTAAATCTTGTTCTCCTCCCTCTTCTCCTTCTTGCCTCCCATGGGCTTATTGTTGCTTATTTGGAGGTTGTTGCTATGGGCGGAGTTACTCAGGATCTGCTTGGCTCGGTTGGCAAGGGCAGAGAGGGAGGACTTCTGAGGGAAAAGGAGCGAAGACTTGCTCAGTTTAGGTGGAGTCTCATCTCCCGTCTCTCCTCCTCCTCCTCCACCACCACCACCACCACCTGTTCCCCCTCCTTTTTTGCCAGGACCAACTTCTGCAGGACCAGTGCGGATCCATGACAAGGAGCGACCTTGGACCACGTTGTCCATGCCAGGCTGAAGCATCCTGGTTTGGGACTCCTCCAGCCTCTTCCTGGTGTCCTGTCTCACATTGCCTCTTGTATGATCTCGACCCCAGTCCCTGTCGATGTCCCCACCATTCGGCTCATCTCTGTGAGGAAAGTGTCTCCTTTCTCTGCGGCGCATGATACTGTTGACTGCTCCCTCCTCCTCTTCGTCGGGGTCCTCCTCCTCTTCCTCCTCCTCCTCTCTGCCAGCTGTTGTGGGCCCAGGCTTTGAGTGTTGGTGGGCGGGGTTGGAGGTGTGGCTGGTCTGGCTGGGACGAGAGTGCTTCTTGGGCGCCTGTGTGCCAACAATCTCTGCCTCATCCTCCGTATCCACCACCTCCTCTTCCTCTAGAAAATCTGGGGTTGTGAAGGACACAGTAAGTTTCAAGAGTGTGTGTACATGTGTATTACAATGTTCCACTGTGGGTGCATGTCTGAGTGTGTGTTTGTTCATTATTAGTTACCATCTGGGTTGGGGAAGAAGAACGGTCTGTCATCTTCCTCCTCATCCATCTTCATATATTTGTAGAAACCAAACCTGGCACACACGACAACACCCAACGTTCATATGTAACACACACATAAATACACACAACCACATGCAATAGCAGCAGGCTGAACTTCCGAGGTGCTTTATGGCACTAAAAACCAAATCTCTTGGTGAGAGGTCGCATGAATCACTGCCATCAAATTCACACTTGAACGGTTATTCTGCATAATCAATGTACATGTTCATTATATACATGACAGAGACAAATGTCCCCTCAGCTCTCTAATAGCTAAAAGCAATTATGTCCTTACTTCTCCAAGTAGATAGGGGACTCTCTGTAGAAACACTTGTTCTCTCGCTCCATGTGGGTGAGACGTGTGAAGTCATTGGGGTACACGAAGGACAGATAGACCTGAAGAAAAAGTTAAACGTCCGTCAAAAGTGCAATGACCCCAGCATACACGGATAAAGGAGCTGATTCTCATTTTGCAGCAGTCTGTGAGAATGAGATTAACACCGGCATTTAATTCAAATCAGCCACTTTTTATGCACAATGCTGCGATTTCTTACAGTGATTCCTGTCAACTCTAAAATGGATTTGTTGTCTTTTCATGCCTGAGAACATGGCGCCACAGATGGCTGCCTTGGTGTGTGAGTGCGCATTGCTTTGTTTGTCTGTAAATTCAGCTTCCTGCCATAGCTCAGCAGCCATATTGTGCATTTATTTTTTAGAATATTTTCTCATATGTTATAGCAAATGTTCTATTTTCTATTTATGCTTCTTGATTTGCAGCACACCCATCAATCTTTCTCTAAACCTTCTTGCGCTATGTTTATTGCCATGTGCCAGTACACTAAGGTATATTCCTTGAATGTAAAAACCTACATGGCAATAAACTGATTTGACTTGACTTCCAGCTCATCACTTGTGTCTGTACCTGCTGCAGTAACTTGTGTTGTCCTAAAGGGGGGAGCAGCACTCAACACTACCTGCCACCTGTTTCCTTTAAGCGTTTTGAGGGAGAGATTAAGTGCCAACAACCAAATCAACACTGACTCAGCTTCTCTGCTTCGAGGTTTTCTCTCCAGTCAATTTGAATATTACACTGACTCTGTAAGAGGCCGCTTCACAGAAGGTTAAGAGACTTCTACCACGACTGAATTCAACTCTACCCCATGAGTCTGACTATCAGAAAGTGACTCCCTAAAACACACCATAACACTATCACAAATCCTGAGAGGCAGTGGCTTTTTGTGATCAGGAAGGAAAGTGATGAAAAGCGACTTACAAACTGCAGGCCCTGGTATCTGGCGATGGGAAAATCTTTGACTACATATGTTGGAGAGTAAAGGCAGGCTGGAAGAACGTTTTCCAGTCGGGAGGGGTCGATCATAGGAGCTGAGGAGAGAGGACACAGTGAGAAGTAAATATTTGAGGTCAAATATAGACAAATATGTATTCTGAGTTCTGGTTTCAACAAATGTGGGAGTTAGAAAGCTGGAAGATGATTTGGGGAAAGGAAAACACACACACAAAAAAAAGAAACATAGCCAGTCCGACAAACTGACTCGTCTGAATACAGTTAAAGTGACAGCCAGAGTAGATATGAGCCAGACAGTCAATCAGTCAGCCACAGAAAATGACAGTCCAGAAAACCAATATAAGGACTGAAAGGGAGACACTTTGAAATGATGACTGGCAGACTTACTGCTGTAAAAGGTGTCCCTTGGGTCCGGCTTTAGCATATCTGCTCCGTGCTGTGTGGTGCTGCCTCCCTCACCCTGGGGCTGAAACTCCTCCGGGAGACGGATGTGACTGGCCAAGGTCTGGGGAATGTGATCCACGCTGTTCATCTTCAGACTGGACTCGTCTGAAAAATACAGAGATGCATGTAAAGGCAGAAATTAATTGAGGAAAAGGGGAAAGAGGGAGATATGTTATTGCATTTACTGTTTTATGTTCGTGACTGACAAATTTGAGGTCGGCTGTTGGAAGGAGAATCATCCTGCTCCTTTACTGTGTTGCAGCCATTAAAAGTGTTTGAAAGGGCAAAGGATAATAAGAATAAAGTCAAAAAGAGAGGCGGAGAGTAAGGAAACACAGGATGAAGAGCAGGAGAGCAGCAACAAAAGCTGAAGTATCAGAAAAAAAAAAGTTGGAAGAAAACAAAAACAGAGCAGAGCACAGTTATAATTACACCAATCGATAGAAAGGAAGGAGGGGAGAGAACGTGTGATTAATGGCATGTCAGTGGCCAAGGCCTGATGGGAGAATGCTTTATAATTAACAGGGTGGTCAGCATCATTTTCATCCTCCAGAGGGTGAAGTGTGCACATTCTGTGCACAGAGAAAACATTTTTTTTTAAGACTGACTTTCTCTAAACAATTCGACATCTGTTGATCACACACTCGGTTTCCACACACACACTTTGCAAAGAGCAACAAATCATCTATGTGACCATAATCCTCAAAACAAGCTAACAAACAAACAAAGAAAATGATGGAAGTAATCTCCTCTTTCTTTTAATGTTCTTGGGTTGTAATAGAAAATATGGCCTTATTTCTGTTTGGCAGAGACATTATCCAGATGATTATTTGGTCTCTGCAGTAACGTGTGTGTCTGTGTGATGATGTAAATTTAACAGCTGCCATCTGGTTTGCACTTTTATGTGGATTTTCACTGTTTCTCCTCTATTTAGAAAAAGTTTTATCCCGCCGACGAAGATATGTGTAACCCATTAAAAAACAGTTTTAGGGCTGTACTGAACTGCTGTAAAATGAAAATATTGTGCAACGCACCATGAATGATTGTCAACATAAATCATCATTTTATTTCTGTAAAAAAATAATAATAATAAATTACAGTTGAATTTCTTTGGTCAGCTGGATTTTTGATCACAAAGATGGATGTTGAGAAATGATTCAGATAAAATATCACATTCTTAAAAACACTAAATAACCATTTAAAAATCTTATTTACTATAGTTCCTGCATGGACAGGAGAAAAATGCACTCTCCCAGTTTGGCACAGTTATTTCTGATCTTCCAGAGATTAAATAAGTTGAAAAAGTTGCTAGATGATCCCTTTTTTTGGCTCTCTTGTGTCAAAAGGTACAGAATTTGAACCTTTTGACACTGGATGCTGAGTCATCCATCTCTCGGCATCTGGCTACAACTTTCTGGAAGTCAAGCTGTTGAAAACATGACGTAAAGGGAGGAGCAGGGGTGGATGTGTGGAGAAAGACAGATGATGAGATGGTGGAACTAAATAAACCATACAAGGCCTCCTTTTTCCCCTGACAGAGCCGGTCATATACAAAACGGCACACACCCCCAAGCAAACCTGCAGCTCTTTCCCAAAATAAAAGCTCCACATATCATTTTCTGTGTAACCAACACTTTCCTTTGTTAAAAATACTGAATCCCTGTGATACATTGCTATTCTTGGAGCTACAGAGGTTAGACATCTACTCCGGAGCTACTGCTTTCAACTCTGATAGAAGTGATACCCACAGAGAAAAACAGAACAACTATTCTATTTTGTATGTCTTTAGCCCCAAACTGAAAAATAAGCCAGGCTCTCAAAGAGACATTTTGCAGATGCTGTAAAAAAAAAACATATTAAATCGGAAAAAAATGTCGATTTAAAGCGTTCATCAAGATTGAGACAATGTGAGTTTAAGGGGCAATTGAGAAGCACACTTTCTTTTAGAAGCGCTGATTCTGTGGCATTAACCTACTGATCGATACCAGACGAGACTAATGAATTTGTTTTTTATGGCATCATTTCCTCTTTCTATTTGGCCAGCTCTCAGCCAAACAAAAAGAGTAGAAATTGAGAAGAGAAAGAAATACATTTCCATCATTTAAGGGTCCCTTGTGCATCTTAGCCACAGACAGCAGGAAACTGTAATGTCCATTTTAAAAGTCATAATGAAGTTTATATTCTTTCCGCTACAGCAACACAACAGAAAGGCTTTTTATAAAATTCACTGGCGCAGCAGGCTAGCTCTTACCTGTGTACAGGGAGATGTAGGCTGAGTCTATCACTTCATATTTCAGACCAGGGAGGAATGGACGCCACTGTGTGTGAAAGCAGAGAGCGAGAGAAAAAGGGGATTGAGCGAGAGTAGAAAACTACACACCAACATGTGGACAGTGAGAAGTTAACAGAAGTTGTCCATCACCGTCCACAGGCGAAACTGTGACACTCTCTGTGTTATTGATCTTAGCAGCATCACTGGATCGATCTGATGCCGGGGTTTTGTATAAACACACTTAACAAGGTGGAGAAGAGGAAACAGGAGGGGGAAAAAAAATTGTAGAACATGAGCAGAGAATGAGAAATACGGGGTCCTGAGGGTGAGGAGCGAATCAGCAAACAAAGAGAAGAAAACCTGAGAAAATAGACCATGAACAGAGCAACAACAAAGCCATAGGAAGACGCTGACAGGTAGGTGTAAACAGGATGATCTACTAATGACCCGAAAAACAGAGACAAGCATGGAGAGAGAGAGGAAGAGGGAGAGGGAGAGCGAACTTACAATTCTTTTAAATAGATTTCACAATTACCACGTCACTTCTAGTTACCCAGAATATAATCACAGGAGACAGGTCATTTTCCAACCCTCGGGTTGAGAATACAAATATAAACACCCTCCTCTGGCTCATGCAAATGCCTCCACATGTGTATGTACAACAAACACACACATACGCTCACTTCCTTGGATTCTGTTGCAATCCGCATTTGTCGTCTCTGTAGCGCTGATTGTATCACCACTTGCTGCTATACAAAGCCCAATCCAGCAACTGTTTCACATCACATCTACAGTAAATATCTACAGTAAAGTCCCCTACTCGTCCACACCCGTGTCGAGACATTAACGCCGAAGTGCACGTAGAGAAGAACAACAAACAAGGACACAGTGCGGCACCATGCTGAGCAGCAGCAGGGAGCAGCTCAGCAGGCCACCCAAAGGCTTCAGCATTGTGTCATCGTTTCAGGGTGATGTCCTCAAGGTCAAGTCAGCAAGCTGTCATGGCCTGATGAAAGGGAAGGGCAAGAACATGGAGTTCATATATGAGTTTTAACTTAAGAAGTTTAGTTTTACCTAACTATACTGGAGTACATAAAAAAGTAAAAAAAATTTAAATGTAAATGTAACTCATGTACCCTGTAAGTACAATACTGGGATCCTGAAACTACAGCAGCTGAATGGAAGTCAGCCATCATTAATTTGTATGCTTTTCCTACTGTGACTGTCGAAGTGACCTCTTTTTTTTTTTCAAAAAAAGATGATGAGTCTGGACGCGAGCCTATTGGCTCCCAAAGACCGAAAACACAGGAAGTAGGAAAGCCTAGTTAGAACCCATCCTATGAATCATTAACTGCAGCTGAAAAGCACGACAAAGTCTTCAACCACTGTGGAATTTTTTTCAAATAGTAAAAAGCAACATCCGAAACTTTCAATTGCTAGCTATTTCAAAGTGTTTCCTTTTAGTTAAGAGTCTTCTTCTAGATCTTTTAATTACAACATGTAATTAATTAGCTGCATTGCTGCAACATAACACTGACAGTTGGCACTTTGATTTTGCCTGCCAAGTGTGTGTGTGTGTGTGGGGAGAGGGTCATCTCTGATCCATCTTTTGCCAGGATCAATGGAACCCAACACTTCTGCCACACAAGCCTTAATGTGCACACACAGACATGCATAATCACACACATGTATAAAACCGTGATATAATGAGTGTGCATCTGTGTGGCCTATTTTGCAGAATTTTTCCTCTTCATTGTGCTGCCCCCTTCAACTTTCTGACTGATCCTCCCAAGGACACACTGAAGTCTGTACTAATATGCATAGTACATACATAGCACATAGCGTTTGCTGCTTGTGTGTGAATGTATGTGTGCACTCTTTGTTTACTGGTGCATTCTCTGTGAAATAGTCCTGACAGGGAGCAGCAGGAAGAAGCAGAGGCCTTCTTGTCGGCTGCACAAGTTCAACAGAGAGGAAAGAAAATCAATATCCAAGGGAAATAATAAAAAGTACCAATCGCAGAGCAAAATAGCACCGTGCAGCCAGCAGTGGCTTTTCATCACCTTTCATCATGCCTGAACCACCAAATCACATGTGAGTTTTTGATATTGTTTCACTCAGCTGGCCAAAGTGAGTGTTGCTCTGAGTCAGGGTGTTGTTTTGGCGCCTTCTAGAGTGACATACAGTTTGCGAAGTACTTCGTTCCAGCTTACATGCACACACATGGGGAGTTTGCCTCCGGTTCCATCAGGCACAGGTTGTTTTTTATCCCCTCAATGATTAGGCGTTTATTGCTTCTGAGAGAGTTGACTGCTGGCTGATGTTGTGTTTGTTTCCTTTGATTCAATCTGCTACCCTGATGCCTGAGGCGCCATGGATATGAAGTTCTTTTGTTGGGTTGATGCTCAAGAGGTAGCGACATAATGAAACTATATGACCTTTCACAGTTTATGTAAAAATCAATTTAGATTTGAGGTCCAATAAGATTAACAGAAGGTAAACACTTCCATTTAGTGGAACCGTGGCCCTGAGTTTTTGAAGGGAATAAATATTTGTCTGTTAGTATCTTTTTACCATTTTTGCTCTTATATGTGGCTCCTTCACCACTCAAGACCTTCCAACACAAAATATCTTTATAAATAATAAAATGAATTCCTGCAGGAACACAGAGGAGGAAAGATGCGTCCTTGTCAGTTCAAACCAGACAAAGGTGTTGTCCATGTCCATTTGTTCAGTAGAGGACAGACGGACTCACAGTGTGCTTTCCTTCGGTTTTCTTTTGCTCTGTTTGTGACTTACTTACACTCACCTGGCTTTAAGCCCACAGTGGTGAAGCCATAAACAGAGAAAAGTCAGTGGCAGAGTTTACAGCTGAACAAGACAGATGTTAACAAGCCTGACAACACCTGCCCGAGGGATAAAGGCAAGAAGAGATCGGGATTACACTGTTGTTATTTATTTAATTACACTTTTACTTAAACTCAAGGTAGGTTGACAAGCTTGCAAGGCCACTTACGGCAGCACACACTCTAAAACAGATTTTTTTGAGTGCAGGGAAACCGAAAAGGTGCAAAGCAGCTATTAAGATCACAAGATCACAAATAATGAACAAACGTCCAGGTAAGATGCAAGCTAGACTCAGTAATCGTCTTACTGGAATGAAATCCAGTGAGGAGACCAAACAGCCAAGGAATTTATCCAAGGAAAAAGAAGCGTCTGTGTAACCAAATACATCTATTGAAGGTCAAATGTTGCAACAAAAAAAACCCATAAAAAACACATTACAAACACATCAATAAGCCCTATTTGTACTGAATGATATGTTCCCTCATACAATAAACGCCACTGTTCTTTAATGTAGACTTGAGTAAATGTGTATCAATCTACTGCTGAAAATAGTCTGCAACAAGTAGTCTGCTTTATTTCCTCCTGTTTCAGGAATGCTTGCTAAAACTACAGAGCTAAGCTTCTCGAGGAAGTTATTTAGGTTTATTTAGGCAAAAATGTAATTAAAACCACAAGTGTTTCAACTTAAGTAGAACTGAATAGGGTTTGTACTTAGAGCCACAGATAGGGCTTTTAGAAACTATCCGGAGATGGAATGATTTGTTGTTATTTTTGGTTTTTCAATGGAATTTACTGAGGATAAGAAAAACTGACTACAGCATTATCTGTTAAACATACAGTATGTGTAAAATGATCTATAATAGAAGCCAAACTGACAGAGGACAAAGCTTATCCAAGCTGTCAAAGCTAAGCTGTGAGATAAAGGATCATGACTAATGGACCATGGTTAGATCAGGGATAGCAAAGATGTAGATCTAACTATTGCCTGTTTGTTTGAGGTTTTTGGTATCCACTTTGGCACTATAGTTTAGTTTTTGAAAGCGTACAAATGACAAGCAGACGTAAAACACACAAGACAGTGAGAGAAAAAAGTGGACTCCAGTGTACCTCAGCGTACCAATGAGAAAAAAATCTCTCAAATCCAGAAAAAGCTTCGGGGCTTCAAGTTGAGAGCTTGACACATATTTCAGTATGTATTTTTGTAATCCCTCTTTGGCACACAATAGGATTGATATCTGGGCATGTAGCAACAAGAAAGCTCACATTTTGTTGAATAAATTATTACAACATCACAACCAATGTACAAAATAATCATAGGGCACAAACAGAGTGGGGGTTGGTAGTGAGGTAAGGGGCAGTTCTCCCTACAGTCAGGACAATCATAAGCAGTTTAAGCTTTACTTCATCCACCATTCCAGGGTTTAAAAGGTAGAATACATCACAGTTGGTTTTGTTGAACTGCCTCAGTGTGTCTGGTGCCAGACAGCTGCCTGGCCATGGAAGCTGTGACTTCACGAAGGAAAACAAGTTGCTAACATGCTGATCATTTTGTCCAACAGCTGTTGCCTAAAAATAGTAAAAGGTAATAAGCAAATGAAGACAAATATTCCATAACTTTAAGTTTTGATGTCTTGTGGTTAGATTTAGAGAAAAATCATGTGACAGTGACAGCTACCTTGAACAGCCAGTTAGCTTAGCTAAGCATAAAGACTGAAAACAGAGGGAAACAGCTAGCACAGTATTTTCCAACAGGATATAAGCAGGGGTGGTAGAAACTAATTAAATTTGCTGTAGTTACTATGTCAAATTAATTTGTTCTGTGTACTTGTACACCAAAAATTTGTAAGTTTAATTTAAGTACTCTACTTCGCTACATTTTAGAATTCAGTCATCTCAGAGTAAATGAGTCTTTTACAAATGTAGGGTCGCAACCTGAGATGGGTGGTGGCGCGATTTTTATTTGGTTGTTGATTGGCAGAAAAAAATACACAAAAATGCTACAATATCTGAATTAATTTCACCAATTACATATGGACAAGAGGGATATGCACATAATCACAGAAATTGAGTTATCTCTTTGGGTCTTAAGCACAGAAAGTTTGGGAAGCCCTGAAGTAAAAACGTTAGTCTTAGTAAAATTTATGAAAAACTGTCTGAGTGGAACAAAAGAAAACTGATAAATCAGCTGCTGCAGCAGAGGAGAAACAGTTCATGTGTCAGCAGCTACAGGAGGGCAGAGCTCAAGACTTTGTGTCCAGAGAGGTGACATTCTGCACTCAGCTGACATACTGGAAAAAATGTGAGGTCTAAATGTGTTCATTCTCTGGAGTGTCAGTGGGCTGTGAGGGATGCAAAACAGTGGTTGCGCCTTGCCAGGGGCTAGCAGTCAGCAAACAGTATTAAAAAATGCGGGATAATGCAATAAAATTATGGATGCAACACTACGGACAATGGTTAGCATTTTATTACCTTGG
Organism: Acanthurus tractus; assembly: GCA_029783725.1. Lineage (NCBI taxonomy): Eukaryota > Metazoa > Chordata > Actinopteri > Acanthuriformes > Acanthuridae > Acanthurus > Acanthurus tractus. The sequence continues at coordinate 8,593,768 of JAQNCA010000028.1, read as the reverse complement.
CAAAGATTGTAAAAATTTGTATCTGTGTTTAATGAAACCATTTTTAGGAGCTCAGTGGGATGGAAGTGTTGAGCTATAATTGAGGCACATAGAAGGAATTCAAAACTGTGTGTCTTTCCTTTCCTTTGTTTTAATTTGCATGTTTGTTGCCGCAGCTGCTGTGGGGTTTATTGAGCTTTACAGCGATGTTTTATTCTACTGTTGATTTTATAAGAGGAGACAGGCTGTTTAACGTCTGTAGCTCAATAATACTTCTTGCACCTGCTGTGGTGTCGGCAGATTCATTTACTTGCTGTAGGTCAGTTGTCTTTATTTAAATTTAGTCTCTTTTCTGTTTCGTTTTAGTGAAACTAAATGAGTGATAAAACTGAAAAGTGCCATCTAGGAATGGAATTCATTGCTGTTGTTACGACATTTATACTTGGTGGCTTGATGTTGTTCCACAAGTGTATAAATTGACAGTACAGTGGTCCATTTTAAATTAACTATATTTTATCTTAGTTGAAGAAAATTTCACAGATGTATTTTTCCAATTTTTATTTTGAACTCTCTCTCTTTTCCACTCATGGTTATTAGTTATGGTATGTGTGGAACATGCTCGGGAGAATGCACTATAAATCTGATATCCAAAATACTGCTCAGTTTAGTACTTTCAGTCTGGGTTTAAGATCTGATTATTAAATAATGACACACTTCTTTCTCAAGAATATGGATAAAATGTGTTAGCCACAATGAGAAAAAAATCAATTTACTGATAAGATGCTATACACTTTATGAAAGCCTGTGGAAACAGAAACAGCATTTTTACACAGGCAGCAATAGAGAGTTTGGTCTGCTGAGCTATGGTGCTGCCCACTGACAGACTCCTGGCAGCAGAGCTTCAAAGACAAGAAAGAATACTGGTGTTTTGATGCTAATACTGTTGTAGAAACTATGTACAATGACAGTTGACAGTAAAAGGAGCTGAAAAAGCACCTAACCAAAAAAACAAAGCAAAACAAAACAAAGAAAACACCCAAACTAATCAAACCTACAGTGTGAAAACAAGAACATAAAGCTCCTCACTGAGTATGCTTTTACTCCAATTGACAACTAAATACAACTAAACACTGCCATGCTAGAGGATAAATGCCACTCTCCATTCCCTGTCACACTGACATGAAAAAAGGGGCTTGTTTTTCATGTCATATCATGTCTTGCCTGAGGACGAAGGAACAATATTCAAAGAGAAATGAGGAGGTGGATACAGAGACGGGGTGTTTGATTTTCTATGATGAATTATACATTAGCCAAAGTCTCTCAGACCAGACATTTCAGAAAGACAAATGAGCCCAATATCCATAGCAATCACTGGCGCATTGTAGTCATTTTGAGTACAGCAATGCTCTGTGTGCTCTGAGGCGAAACAGGTTAGTTACCCTAAAACTCTCACTAGATTCAAATCATTCAGTCGTGACACAATATCCTGGTGCACTTCTTAACATTCCATGTGTTTGCTCTACAGCCATATGAATAACATGTATGACAAGGACATGCAGGTACTTTGGTCAACATGTTTCTTACTGGAAAAATGGCAATGCAGGGCTGACAACAGAAGAAAAATACATAGACTTAGTGAGCATGACAGAAAACACCCCACTTCACATGTAAAATGTGTTTGACTATGGTAGAAAAGTCAATTGAGGTTTATAAAACATGCAATAATAAAATAAGGTCATCAGAATAAATGTTGACACATTGAGCATGACCTGAAAATGCGAACATGAGTGTGTTTGAAGGTTCTCCTCTCTTTACTCATGTGGTTTGAAAAGTTATTGGATGAAATATGAACATAAAAGTGCAATAGACATGAAAACTGAACTCGGGAGGTTTTAAACAGTAAAAATCTGAGGGTCATTTCTCACCAGAAACATAATGAGAAACAATGGAACAGCTATAAGCTCAAGGCTATGAAAACTGAATTGACTACTTAAGAGGTCACAAATGCAAATATTACACTTCCCGTGCTCGGATGGTACTCCATGTGTGGGACGGTGCTCTTTGGAATGTGTCTATTCAAATCTGGATGATGACAAAAGAGAGCAACACCATGAAAGTCAGACAGAGAGACGTGATCAGCTCTGCTAACGGCTTTTCATCCCCGTGGGCTCAAAATGAGGCAGCATCATGAATGAGAGGAACATTTAGTAATACAATGAGATCTTCTTGGTCATGAGAAGCAATTAACACTGAGAGTTTATGTCCATGTCACTTTTCATCAGCCTCCTACAATGGCAAAGCTTTCCATGGATGCCGCCCTCTAGAGGATGACAAATAACACAGCACAACATGCTTTCTATACCGTTAAACAGCTGCTGGTGTTCCTGGTTTTACCTCTTTTAAAGAAGGCACCAAAAAGACAGTTGCAAACTGAAATATCATCTTGTAAAAAAAAAAGAAATTAACCACTACTGAGCAGCCTGCCTTGTCAGTGACAACACAAGTCAGTGTTCACTAATTCACACACACATTCACACACTTAAAAGCAGGAAGCTTTTCAACACTGCCAACCTGTTTATCAGGAATAAATACATTTGCAAACTGATAAACACTATGTCAACGTGTATGATGCTAGTGAATAATCTCCAGTGAGAAACATGCCGTCTTCACTTTGAGACTATTTTTACAGAGTACAGAGGACCGACAGATTCATCACATTAAGCTCAATATCAGTAAAACTTGTGAGCTTGTGGTGGACTACAGTACTTAGAAAATGGATGTTACTGCTGAGGAGCTATAAAATGAAAATGTCAATGCATCAGACACATCTTCAACCTGACGGTAGAGTTGAACTTTACAATCAGCCCATTTTCAAGGTGGCCACCCAGGATTTGTGTCACCAATTCAGCATCTGACCAAATGTGAAATATGGTCCTAATCTCCCCTCTATTCCTGAGTTATGGCTTTGAATTAAAGCAAGAAAAAAATATCCCAGAACAGTATGATGTCATCAATGTTGACCTTTGACTTTTTGGATGAAAATGCCATTGCCTCATCAGTTTATCCAAGTAGAGATATGGATGAAATCAGTGTATACAGTGTATATGTATTTTCTAGTTATGATCAAAAATGTTCTTGTGAGGTCACAGTGACCTTTGACCATGAACAACCAAAATCTAATCATCTAATCATGTTTGTGCCAAATATAAAGGAAGGCATTCCTAAATTATTTTATTTATGAGAAAGATGAAAGAGAGTCAAGATGAAACAAAAAATAATTATGGGAGGACACAAGCAAATGTGTGCAAGGCAATAATAAGGATAAAAAAAAACAAGTATGAGACGTACATGACCATAACAAAAAGTTAAGAGAGGGGAAAAAAAAGTACTTGAAAAGGTAAAAGGACTCACATGAAGAAAACTGAAAAGTGAAAAAAGTGAAAAAGCAAAAAAAAAACATATGCCTGAGATCTGCTAAACTAAAGCAAACCCTCAAAACTGTTGAAAGCTGAACTATTTCCAAAGTAAAACAAGACACACACAATTTAGTTTAACGGCCAGCTCAGCTCCACGTTGCACAGACCGCCGCTGATTTATACAGAAGAGGAAAGGTGTGAGGCAGATGTCGAGAGGAATGTGTGCGCACGTATGTATGTATGGATGTGCCTTTGTGAACAGACCCACAAGGCCTGTGGGTGGACGGTGTGTGAGCGAGAGTGTGAGTGTATGCATACATGGGTGTGTGTACTAATTGGTGGGCAGTTTGAGGCATGGCCTGGCAGAAGTGATAAAACGCGATCATTAAAATCCAGCCTTTAAGTCCCACACCCCTGGCTCTCCATAAACCTGCCATTACTAATTATGGCATGACTTTCTTGACTCCTTTCTTTCACTCCTTCTTCCTCTCAATCACGCCGTTTAATGACAAACACTTTCCTCCACTCTGTCACGTGGCTAGCGAGAGATGTTTTCCATTACGCGGGTGGAAATGCCCCGCGTTTCACTGACCAGGATCCAGGTGACATTTAAGAACCTTAATGAAACAACTGCCCACCGAGTTTTCTTTCATCTCATATAATCCGTTTAAAAAAAGCAGCTGTGACTCTAAAGACTTTATTTTCAGCGAACTGAAGAAAAACACTGAGGTAAAGCACAGTAATGGAAAGGTTCAGTCAGAGTGCAAGTTTAGTAACTTACCTACTCATCCTGACAACACAACAAGCTCCTCATTCATTGGCCTACAGGTTTTTCCATCCCCTTGGAAAAGGCCCAGTGTATTTCTAAGCCTTCTCTTCCTGTCTCCAAAGCTGTTTATGTTCAGCCTTCCTGCAGCCATTCTCCCTAATTCCTTCACACCACGGAAAAGAGAGAGGCCAAACAGAGAGAACAAGGCTTCTTTTCTTGTTTTCTTGCCAAAAGGTAACTTTTCAGACTGTACTTGTACTATCTGATATTTACTAGCTCTTGTTTCTTTATTACAGGCACTGGTAAACAAATACATTCCCAGAGGAGCGGCCCACCTTTGACCGTGCAATCACAGCTTGGCAAAGAACACAGAGTAAAAGAGCTGTGAATGCACACTATCTGCTCTTTAACAAATGAGTGCCTGGGTTTCTGCAGATTTATGTGAGCCCTGGGCTTTTGCTGTTGTGGGCCGGTCACGGTAAATCTGCTATTTTTGTCAAGGTGTGAAATGTATTCTGCTGTTAAATCTCACGCAGGGGGCCTTACTAAGACAGCACAGCGAACGCACATACAAACATTCCCACACACACACACACACATACAGTCTTGATTTGTTGCATGACTTTTATGTGCTTTATTAAATTGTTTCTTCTAGTTCAAAGCCACTTTGATGGCCTCATAAGTAGTTGGCTGAGGGGGTAGAAAAAGGAAAAGAGAGGGAGAAAGATAGATAGATTTCCTCATGACTTTGATTCATCGGTAGACGTAATCACGTGGGTAGCGTTCTCTGGGTGACTTGCAAAGTCTGCTAGGAAGCTGATGATTTAAATGTAAAATATCGTGAGGCAAAGAGAAACAAAATATTTCATAAAGAACCTCCAGTGCACAGCCTGTGTGCACTACATCCTCCTGCTCACTTCACACTTCATTCAGTTTCCTCTTTTTACTTGCAGCTGTGTCCATTTACTCTTTGTCTGTAGGCCGGATTAACACACCAAGTCAATTCATTTGAAGGTTGTAAATCCTAATTAGCAATGCAAAAGACTCAGAGGTTTACCATGAGTATTTGTTGTTGTTTTTTTTTTGTTGTTTTTTTGTAATTTTCTCCATTTTACAACAGCTAAGTCACCATGAGCTGATAACACAAACTTCCACTGTCCACTTTTGGTAGCTGCAGACAGTGTATGTCCCATGTAATCCATTAGAGTCAAAGCAGCCGTGTATTAAACAATGCAAGAGTTTATTATTGAGGGTATGTTGCTATAAGTACAAAGAGGAGATCTGACCCAGTCATGTTCCAATAACGTATCTTGTTTCGTTTATCTGTCGTAAAGCTTCTCCAAGTGCTAGTTGTAGTGTGAATTTTCAACATTTTGTTCACACTTGATTTCACAGCACACTAATAAGTTGCGCCAAGCTGTAATGTGTATCAAATTAAACAAAAACTACAAATACTGTGTTTTTATTGGACAGTAAACAAACACAGTTATGCTCTTATTAGACACCATAAACCTAAACTGTGCCATGAATAGAAAGAGCACATAGTTCAGTAACAGATCCAAAAGATAGCGTGCTCACACACGATTATATCAAATTATATTCAAATTACAAAGCAAATAGACTATCCTCATAATGTTAGACACCATTTCACAAGATCACAGTCTAATTAGAAATCAAACAATGCTATATCAGATTTAAAATATGCTACAGTTAGATATTATTCAACCCTTACTACCAAACTCTGCTGTAATTAGACACCTCATTTAATAGGCCTGTTCTAAAGCAGAAATTCAGGCTGTAACGAGATGAATATATAATGCCAAATTATATCAGGAAAACCCTTAATAATGGTCTGACAAAGTACTGAAAGCTCAAAGGACAATGGATTTATCTACCTTTATTTAATATTGACTCACTTAATACATGGTCTTTTTTAGTAGAAGCTTGATAAACACACTGCACATTAACTGCCTAAAAGCAGGAACAAACAGCATCCAGACCAAGTTAGCTACTAGCTGGTGACACTGTAGGAAATTTAGCAGCTGTAGGAGTTGGGAAATATCAGACATCAAAATAAAACTAAAGGGTGTTTTAAGTCATACTTACATTCAGCAGATCACTTGAGATATGACTCAGAGTGAATTCTGATGTCACTTGCTGTTTTAAAAAAACAGAAATCAAGTAATGGAGCTTTAATGCTAACTCAACGCCAAAATAAAGTTTTAAGACCACAAGATATAATTTCTTATTTCTGTACAGTTATCCCTATTTTATCCTACATCTCAGTGAGCATTAGATAAACATTAGCATGGCATGTTTCAGTTACAATGAGCTGTGTGATTTTCAAAACCTCTGCCACAAATTTTTTTCATTGAAAAGATATGAGGAGGTTACATTTGTGTCTGACCGCAGCCGGAAACCTGCAAAGGTCACACCTTCCAGCCTGAAGACTCCTCCCTCCACAGTGGCAACACATTAACAGTGTGTCCTTTGCCTTTGTTGCAATAACTCTCACTGTCTCAGTATGTTTGTCGTATCCAGAGGCCTTCCTATAGAAGACATAGGTAAATGTTTGCCACTGGGATGTGGCTGTCGCAGGCTGTAATTTGTTAGTCACACTTACACATCATCAGCAGAATATTCATAATACACCCACATCAACGACCCACGAAATCCCTCAGCAACTACTCAGTCCTTGGAAGAGCTGCTGCTAACGGGACATTTATACAGCCTGTGAAAAAAAAAACACTGCCCTGGGTAGGTACCATCTGGTTGTGCCAATTTACCATTATCAAACTGGACTGGAGGTCTACAGTAAGTGTCAACATGACATGGTTGTACAGTAGATGTATGCCTCCCTCTCTCACACATTCAAACACACACACACACACACACACACACACATACACATAGCCCTCTGCAGACAACTCATCATGTCCATGTTTGTGTGATCCTCTCAGCACCACAGAGCGATCACAGTTCAGCATGGTGCTCCTCATTTCAGCTCCTCTCTTAAAAAAAAAAAGGCATCCAGTAGAAGGCAATCTGAAGCGAGCACTGCAGACTCAAGATGCTAGTGCGGAACTAAAATATGTGGCCTAAAGTTAAAGTGTGCTAAAGTGATTGAGAACTAAAAGAAAAAAAAAGAACCACAGGTGGAGGAAAGATGCCAGAGGCACTCATCCGGGGTTTGCAGGGGATAAAGACAAACTAAGAAACAAATTTAAAAAATTGTTAACCTTGAGGCTGTAAAAATGACACAGAGGTTTCTTAATAGAAGAGAGCAACTTCAGTAGCACTGCCTCTGCTCTGCTGCCACTGCTACTGATGACGATGATGGTCACTGGGATGATGATAACCCGGGGCTTGTTAAGAGATTCATACCATTCACACACCACTGATCCCTTTTTATCATCTGCCTTCCCACTCAAAGTACAGGCTCGCACGAGGCGTGTGGGCTCCGGTTTGAAACTTCATCTCGAAAATTAAGCCCCACTCATCTCTGAGCTTAGCCTGAGGTGCGGAACACCACTACAGAGAGGGAAGTGCTGCAGAGGGGAGTCGAAGCGAACAGGAGTGCAAGAAAGTTACAGAGGAAATAGAGAACAAAGACACAGCAACTGGAAAAACCAATGAGAGGTGCTGAGGGAGAGTAAGATGGAGGAATGGAGAGATGAAAAACCAGAGAATGGAGAGAAGATAGAAGAATAGCTGAGGCATTTTAGATGAGGTGATTCTCTAAACGGCTTGGCAAGGAAAGCCAGCATGACAAAGAGGGCATTTATTGCTTACACTTGTGATCAGATGTGGCTATTGAAAGCCGAGGGAACTGCAAAGTAATGTATTAAAGGCTAGTGCACTGTCATAACAGTTTATTAGCCAAAACTCAACTTTCTTTTGATCATTTTTATGCAAAGAGTGAGCAAGATGAAGATAAGTACAATGAGGAAATGGAAAAGAGCTGCGGAGAGACAGGTAGAACGGAGGAAGTGTGCTCTTATGATGGGATGGGTCCACTTACCCCGACCTCCACATGATCTGAGCCCTTGTCATCCTGCTTGTGGAGGATCTCAAAGTAGTATTGTCTGGATGAGATCAGGCTGAGGGGAAAAAGAGAGAGGTATCTTTAGATATTTAAAACTGACATAAAAACCTCAAATCTTTCTAAGAGTGGCCCCATAAGCTCTGTCCAACGTTGGGAACTCTCAAAGTGACTGAAAACATATTGACTTATTGTGGAGACCCAACGGAAAGACAACAGTGATGGAGCAATTCTGGTTTACTAAAAGGAAACATATAAAAGGACTGAATGAGACTGCGATGAAGCAAGGTAAACAGTTTGACTTCAAAGCACATAGTCATAAAAACATAAAAACCCCCTTAAAGCTTAGAATATAACTTTTTGATACAGGCAAGATGGTAAAAGAAGATGGCAGTGAGTGTGGCTGTTATCAGCCGTAGGTCCTGAATTAAACACTTCTTCAGAGACTGTGAGGGAGAAAATCGATGCTTCACATAAATCAACATTTTACACTTTTACAAACTCCACTATTTCTCTCAAACTCCTGGTTAGACTGAGTAAAAAGCCTGTATTTTATTATACACTCTGAAAACACACACATATACACGCACACACACCCCCACCACACACACACACACACACACACACACGCCAGGCAACAAAGCTTCATTCTGATCAAAAACACATCTCAGATAATAGGCCAGCATCTGCTGCTGAATGAGAGACACCCGAGCAGTGCTCCACACATCATTAGCTCTGGAAAAAAAACAGACATATACACACTCACACACGCACAAAAAAAGCACACACACACAAACACAAACTGCTGTGCAGTGAATACCATCACTTTTGAATGTTTGCATGTACAGCACACAGTCCACACAGTGTGGAAATTCTGGTTTGTTGGAGCAGGACCCTGAAGTGGAACAGAAATTAAAATTCTTGGATATGAGGACACAAGCTTGTTTAAAACCCTAATCCCTATAAACAAGATCATGATAATTTGTTTGCTGCTGGTAATTTGTGAAACATTTGCTCCTCTGAACTTTCGAGTCTTTTGGCTCTTTCATCCATATTCATGTGCTCTGATTCATGCAGATATGTGACAGTTTGCTCTTTTTCTCCTCAGTTTCTGCCTTTGTTTCTGTTTTTTTCTGTGCTGTTATCTTGCACTGGTCCACTTTCTCTCTTCTGTCCTCTGTTTGTCTCCTGAAACGGATATATGCTCATCTTCTGTGTTTGGAATGAGAAATAGCCCCACAAGAACAGGAGATACCATAAAAAGATGAAAGCGAGCAAACTGAGAACTGTTTGTCGCATGATGTTATCCTTGTTCCAGAGAGAACGTGCACGTTTGTGAGTTTTATTTCATCTTTGGTCCTTACAATGACGGCAGTGACAGATGCTTGTGAAACAAGTTTCTCAAACCCAAGGTGACATTTTAAAGATGTATCACTTTTCAAAAAACCAAAGAGAAAATTTGTCACAATTGGACACCAAAGATAAATGTTAGCCTTGATGGTTCCAAAAATGTTTCTGATTCAATAAGAAAAAAAAAAAAATCCATTAACTAATCACTTAATGGAATCCTTACCTCAGCACTATGACACAAACATGCCCAGATAAAGTTGTATTTTAAGTATGGACTTATTTTGCAATGTATGTGTGTGTGTATATTTATTCCTATTGTGTTTGACCAAGCTGAAAGGGAAGGAGAAAGGCCGCGAGGGGACGATCTGATCACGTGTTGCTCCGTGCACAAACGCAGTCACGTCATACGGCTGCCCAGCGTTCTGTATCCAATAAATCACTGCAGGTGCAGGAGAGCAGTGACAGTGAGCTAAGGTCACTCTCTCATGCATAGGGAACATCTTTCTGTGCAGCTGCTAAAATGACACTCAGCAAACTTTACGTGTCACTTTTCAGTTCTTGGCTCCTTGCTCGCCCTTTCCCATATGATCCAGATATAACAGGTATGCAAAGTTGTGTAATGAATGAGTGACGAATGACTGATCTCAGTTACAAAGGAAACTGACAGCAACGTTTTTGCGACAGAAATAAACAGCATGCGTGATATAAACTTATGACTATCACACAAAAATCAACTAACCTGCAAAAAGAGACATTTATTAGACAAAAATCTCCATCCCAGTTTATTTTTAGGTTGATAAGTCACATCTTTCATTCGACATCATGAGCTCCAAATGATATTTTTTGGCTGTCTTGGTCCATTATGTTCCTGTTCCTGAGCAGACGACTGCAGATGGGTTTTTGGGATATTATTAGAGCATTTCCTGACCTTTCATTAGATTGTCTTTTTCAGCCTATAATCTGACTCCATCTGGGGGATAATCTAATGTCAGAGCTAAGAGGATGCAGGCTGACGCCACATTGTTTCAGAGTCAGGCTGATACTCAGCAGCGGACAGGGAGGCCTACATAAAATTGTGACAGATAACACGCAGAGAACTCTCAGAAGGCATTCTGGACTGTCAACATTCGAGGATCTCTTTCTTCTTGCCCCTTGCCACCCTTCGAAATTCAGAGACTCTCATCTTCAGCAGTGGCGGCTCAGCCAATACAAACCTGTTTACCTTAAAGATGCAAGATAAGATGATACACAGCAACACACACACACACACACACACGCATATATGCGGCAGATAGCAGGCCTATCAACAAATAGCAGAGCAGGATCAAGACAAACAAAAGGATCATATCACACCGAGAAACAGAGATAGATAAATGGATGAAGAAAGCAGGACATCAGGTTTCATTCACTTACCTACCAATCTTTTGTTGCACTATTTTATTTCTGTTTTCCCTTTGTGATTTAAAGTCATTTTGTATGCCAATCCAGTGGCAATTTTATTTCTGGTTGATGTAAATTTTGTTCTACTGTGGAGGTGATACATTTGTTAAGCCCTGTGGGAGTCACTGTCAGCACTCTGCAGATGTCTGCTCATACTTATTTTCTTTTTTTAAGCTTTCCATCAACTGCTTGTGTTTCCTTTTTTTGTGTGTGTGTGTGAAGAAGACAGTCTGAAATGAATCATGATGGGTCCAAATTAAGATATGATCAGAGACAAATAGGACAAAAGCAAACAAATTTCTCCACTCTGTTGTAAAGTATAATATTAAACTGAGAGACTGACGGAAAAGGAAACAAAGGCAAACAAAGGAGGACGGACAGAGGTGTTCTGCACCAACATAAGTCTATGTGTGTGTGTGTGTGTGTTTGTAGGTATGTGTGCGCACGCACCGGTCACACCAGCCTCCTTGTGATGAATGACGAAGCAGGCGCCAGTTGAAAGAGATGAAGAGACAGAGGGACAGGAGGAAAGAAAGATGAAGGAGGAGCGATAAATAGCAAATGAACGGCAGAAACAAAAAAGGGAATTATAAATGCTTTCTGTATCTTAAAAGGAAAAATACATTACAGTGAATATCACTGAGACATGATTTCATACAGAACGCCGTGCCAGACAAGAAAAAAAAAAACATAAAAGAGCAAGTGAAGGGCAAATGAGAGATGGGAAGAGGAAAGAATAGCTATTAGTGTGTGACTCAGAGGATGAGCAGAGGACACAAAACAGGAGTCTAATTGCCTGACTAATTGGAGTCTTTGTTTCCAGCTTCCCTTCACTGGGCTGAACGGACAGAGACAGACAAAGGAGCTTGACTGGGCCGGATAACACAAGACGGAACTGCTGGAGCTAAACAGTACTCAGAGAGTATCATTGCTGCTGGAATTATGAAATATTTATTTGGCGTGAAACATATTGAGAGGATTTTTTCTTCTCGCGGAGGGATAAACTCCATTCACAAGCATCTCAGAGGAAACCGTACTCGACTGAGGGGTTTGTCTAAAGGCTGGGTGAACAACACACAGACGGATTGACACATGTTCAAACACACACACACACACACACCCTCAGCATTACTAACCTTGTTTGTTTGTTGTGATCAGAGCTGAGATGAAACGGAATCAGTTTGCTTCCTACTCTTGGTAAAAACTTGTGTTTCTCCCTTGTTCTTTCTCTATCTCACCTATCTGCACCGCCAGCTACAGCAATTTCCTGATTCCACTTTTTCAGCATCTCTTCTCTCTCTCTTTTTTTTTTTTTTCCCTGACTCAGATTCTCATTAATGCTATCTGACTGTCACCCTCTCCCTCTCTCTTGGCTGATTTCTCCCTCTCGAATACCCACAGGTGGCCTTTAAATAAAAGACTGTGCACAGCGAGTGCTCTTTCTCCTCTCGACTACATTAATGATACCAGTGTTTAGAGCTGCCCCAAGGAGATGCACAAACTTCACTTTTCTCCCCCTTGCACTCTCTCCCCTCTCCACTCCATTTCTCATGCATTCCTCTAATCCATCAGAGAGCTATCATGCTGCTCTTCCCTGCAGCCTCAATAAATCCTCTTTCTTCCATAAACTCCCTCCGCTTCATCCCCCTCTGCCTTTCTTCATCCTCCCGTCTCTTCCTCCTTCTTTTCTCCTGTATCTTGTCTGTTGCTCCCCTCCAATGCTCCTCACACCGTCTCCTCTCCTTCTATCTACTGAGTCCAGAGCCCCATATGTAACTATCTAATATAATGATACAGTGATACTATCTTTAATGCTTATTTCTCCTCTGCGCCTCCACTTCACCCCTTTCTCATTTTAATTTGGTACTAACACCCGTTCTCCTTTACTACTGGCCTTAATAAGTGGACGTGTGAAAAAAGAATTTACATTATCTCACACTGCTTTGCTCCTCCAGGGTTTGAAGAGAAGACCCAGAGAAGCAAACCACGATTTTTAAATAATAATTACATCAAGGTCAAACAATTTGTGATGTAGGAACACATGTGCACGATAGAGGGAAGAGAAGGAAGAGGGATTGCACTAACCCAATCATTTTCCTTTGTTGACAGATCTTTTTCTTGAAGAATGTTTAAAAAATGTTAAAAGCTATTTGCCATTTTGATAGATCAAAACACTGAGAGTGATTAAACACCACATTAAGGATTTCAACATGCAGCAATGTCAAACACATGTCAAACCTCCTGTAGGAGACTCTGTCCAGGTGGACACACGCACACACACAAACACACACACACAGACATACACAGGACAAATCAGAGAAAAGACAGATGAGGTGAAGATTACGCTGTTTGTACTGGCTACAAACACTTTCTGTATCAGACTTACACACTGATGGATTTGGTGTTCTGGTGTTTTTAACCTGATCCAGATCACAGAACATTTGGTTAAAACAGATCTCGAATGCTGTTTTGTGTGAAGTCGGCTGAAAGTAGTAGTTTGAACCCCCGGTGTGTGTTATGCGCTGCGAGCACTGCACTGTTTAAAATGCAGCCTTTTTAAACACTGCGTTTGAGCAACCAGCCATTTGAAATATTAGGAGGCAATTTGGCCTTGTGTGCTCTGCTAATTTGGCATGCAGTTAACACAACTGTCATGATTTTGTTTTAATGAAAACTTTGCTCATTGCGTTTGCGTCTCATGTTCTTCAGCACTGTTTGGAAAGAAAGAAAAGACCTGAGTAACAGATGAACCAGCTGTTTTTTTTTTTTTTAAAGCAAGTGCTGTGCAGTGAATCACATTAATAATTATAACTTATGAATATTAATCAGAAAGTCTAATTCTAAGTCTAATTTGAATGTTTTAGTTTCACTTTGGTAAAAAAACAAAACAAAACCCTTTTATCTGTTTATGGAGTTGTCGAAACAAAATGATGGATGGTTGTTGCCTCTGTCCGTCTTTTCCTCTCCATGTCCTTACAGGGGGGGTGACTGATAAGGTTTTGGCCTGAAGTAAAAGGAGATGAGTTATGTAGCTCTCTTTAAATGCACACCCAGACCCAGTTTTTCATCATTGATTATGCAAAAAGGCCGAAGTTAACAACTTTTGCTGTATGTCTGTTTCGGATAGATGAAAATTGCAAGTCAGCGCTGTGTGAGAAAAAGGACAACAGGAGCCTCGACTGCGGTCAACTTTCTCTGCTACGTTTAAATTCAGCAGCACACGTCTTCATTATGTTTTCAGAGCCTCCCTCCCCTTGTGCTGTCTACGTTTCCTCGTGGATCTCCTTGGGTGAGGTACTGAGGTCGAGGTGGCTGATGACTGCACGAAAGTCAATGTTGTCAATTTCTCAGCCAGCACCAACTTGCAATATTCAACGACCCGAAGCAAAAAAAGAGGCCAAATGTTATTGACTTGAAACTTTCTGCATAATCAGTTTAAGTGTGGGACTGCTCATACATGTGAGCAGAGCTGCAACTCACTCTGTTCTGCCTTTGGCCATGAATTTGTCATTAACCCCTAATATAAGCACGAACTGTGAGTTTGTTCATGAACTGAAAATATTATTGTCACCAAGTTGTTTTTGGAAATTGAATGTATTAAAATGGGCTATGCATTAAATCATTACAATTAAAATGATGGGTAATGATAGACTATGGCAAAATTTTTATGCACAATGAAAAGGTCAAATGCAACCTCTGGTAGGAATAATTAAGACACAAGGCCAGCAACATTATTGCTGTCAACAAATCCCATTACAGACTAAATCCAACAATGAAATGTTGTGGCGAACATATACTTCTGATATGCTTCTGTCCCGGCTCCGATGTTGTCTAAAAAGCTTTAAAAAACACGTCAGTGAGCCACAGACACTCCAAGCCAATCCATCCCCATGTTGACATGGTTCATTCATACTTTGTTGAAAGAGTCTGGAACCATCAAAGTTAAAGGCAGATGTGATGATCATTTAATTACAGAAATGAGGGTACATGCTTTCAGACAGTCATTCCTGTGGAACATTTATAGTGTCACACTGGCAGCACACGCTAAGAGCAATGCTTACCGTTTTTACCAACACACACCTGAGCCATCATAAAGGCTGCATGGATGTCAGATTGGTTTGGAAAATTACAGAAATTGTCTGGGGGGTCAGACTCTCTAAAAGACTTCTGGAGGAGCCTACAAACACCTTTAAGTTTAGTTAGATTTTGTCATCAAAGGTGATATATGTAACTATTTGGCATGGATTCTTTGAAACTGTCACTGATATGATTGAGTGTAGCTGAAAAATGTGATCATATCTGCTTCAAATCACATGACCTACTTTCATCTGATGGGCGACACTCATGTACAGGTCTCATATGGTCCGACAGTTGGGATTTCTGATATCGTGCCAGTCGGGGAGTTCAACTCATGGGAACTGTTTCGTGTCTTTCAGCCAACTCCAATAAAGCTGTCATTCACCCCTGTACTTCCATAGCAAGCTAAACATCCACCCTTTAGATACCCTACATAAAGTACATTTAGTGAGGTATGTAATTGTAGTCTTACCTCTCAACCTAGATCCAGTGTTTTTGACAAGGTAAGTGTGTGTGTGCAGGTTGAAATGTATGCGTGCCTAACTGTTGATCTCTTCTCAGGACCTCTCAGTGCATCTCAGATACCCGCAAAGTCACTTTCCAAACAGCCAGCATATCCTTTCCCCGGCCGCTCAGAATGTAATTTCTGTGTTTTCTCAGACTGAGCTGACCATCCGTCATCATTACTGTCTCTAATCACGTTTAGCCAGAGGCGGCCCTCTGTTGCTGTTTGGTTGTACACACGCATTACTGCCAATCAGACATCCGCTACCGCAGTCGTCCACAGCTCAAGAGATGCGCATCAACACCCAAAAGACGCTCTGATTAAACATAAGCCACTACACACACACAGGCACACACACTCAAACATAGATTTGTGCCTCAGCAGGCTCCCATCATTCATAGAAACAGATGGCGGAGTGAAGGCCTGGGGGGAGAAAGTGGGACAGAGAAGTCATTGCAGTTTGCTGGCAAACAGATTCATTCTAATTCAACTGCTACACTGTATCAACCAATTACCTTGAGCAGAAAAAGAGTTTTGCAGTGAGGTTGCCATTCACTTTGAGCACATGGAAAAGATGCTGATTTACATGTATGTGAATACATGCGTACTGAAGAGCAGGTGCAACACTCAGCCCGTCTCCACGCTCAATCAGTATTCCTATGATGCCGTGAGCACAAGTGCTATACTTTCCCCTCTCTTAATGCTTGAGCCTCTGTGAAAGCTAATAGCCAGCAGTGCTTAAATGATTCAATTATAGATACGGTGAGATCCAGTCGTGAAATAACTGGTCATTCTCCACTAGGTTCCCCTCCCTGGAGTCCGGGAAAGGCACAGTTAACTCTCCTTCCAAACTCTTATTGGTCTTTGGAGATTTTTCTGTTAAGCCGTGTGCATATAAAACAAATAGGGGTATTTGCAGTGTGTTAAAAGCCCAGGAATGAAAGAGAAAAAAAGATGAGACAAAAGAAGAGGAGCAAGTTAAGAAAAGAGGACCCTTAAAAGTAAGAAGGCACACAGAAACTCAGCACACCAAAAAAAAAAAAGAACACACAGAACACCCACATGTCTTTGGAGGATTGAGTGTAAATGTCACTTTGAGCAGTTTGTGACTGAAAGCTGCTCCTTCAAAACGCCAGCTGTGGCATCCCAGATAACCTTGGGATCCTCTTCTGCCTTTCCTCCTCACTGTACCGCAGCCAAAGGTCAGCAGCAGCCATTTTTTTTATTTCAGACATAACCCCTGAATGTGAAAATCTTGATAGACAACACTCTCCTATATGAACCTGTTTACAAATGCGAACAGCCTGGAAACACAGATCATCCTTCAAACTTGTTAGTTTCCAAAATCTTATAAACAATATTCCCTCTAATCTTCAACTTACTGTCAATCAAATCCCGGTCTGAGCTGCTCAAAAGGTTTCTGTGATGCTTGACGTCAAGCGTGGCGTCAGACTGGCTCAGTATGCTGCTCAGCACAGTTTATTTCATAGAATTTTAACAAATGTCAATCTCCCTGGTTTTGTCTATATAGCCGGAGGCTACGGTAGCTGTGTCAGAGCGCAGTGAAAATGTTGACAGGGTTATCTGGGTTCCTCATCTGAGTACTTCGCTGTTACTCATCACGTCGCCGTGACAGCACCTAGCAGGCACTGCCAAACTATCACATCACACGAATGAGAAGAGGCGGAGAAAAAGAGTTCGACAGACAAAAGAGGGACACTTCCTGTTTAATACAGGTGTTATTTTTGGATTCATGACAACAGGTTTGAGTGTCATCAAAAGAAAAAAAAGTATCATTGGTACTTTGATGAGTACGGATTCAGTCCAGTTTGAGTGTTTTGAGGCTTGATGCTGTACAGAATTCTTGTCGTGTCTTGCCTGTTTAGTAGGACTGCAACTAATGACTATTTTCTTTAGTTTATGTCTGCCGTTTAATTTTTCAAATAGATTAATTGTTTGACAATTAAATGTAAA
>JAQNCA010000028.1:8527976-8556207 GCA_029783725.1 Acanthurus tractus | reverse complement strand
TAAGGAGACTGATCAAAAGAAGAGTTTCTGCCGTTGTTTCGATTCATCGTGTACATGGACGTAAGGAGCTGTGTGTGTGTGTGTGTGTGAGAGAAACGGAGAAAGAGAGAGAGAAAAGGCTAAGGGAGGGGCCTGGAAGAACCCCAGCTCTACAAGAAATAGGATTTTGCTCATTTAAAATAACAGACAAAAAAAAAAACCTTTGGCAGTTGGTGTTGATACTATCGTGATAGGCAACACAAACAAATCAGTTAGCTCTAAACATTAATGTCTCACAGCCAACAGTCTGATATATTTTATACATTATTAGTAGGCTCAAATTTGTAGGGACGAACAGGACAGAATGAGGATTCTGGGACAGCTGCTAGTGAGTTAGGACTGTCCCAAATTATTTCAGACATCTTGTCACCCTGGATGCAGGTCATGTGACATTTAGTTGTCTGGCTTTTCCATAAAAATCTCTAAGGATTTCTGTCCAGCTAACTCAGGTTATTCAACCGTCATTCAGTCCACAGCAGCACCATAAAGGCTGTGTCTGGCAGACGGAGGAGAGGGACCCATGTCACAGTGCTTGTCAGAATCCTGAAGACTATGTGACCTTTGAGCTATCCGTAGTAGGGAACTAGACCCCCTTGCAGAAGCTAAGTAAGAGAATAAAATGAATGCTAAGCTAATTAACAACTTACTGTGCCATTTGTGTAAGGGCACTTGGGTGTTATGGCTTTTTAGTTCCCATAGCAACAAGGCTCAAGGTTAAGGCTATAAGGGTAATGCAATGAGATTTAGCCTCGAGATATCTGGTATTCGTCCCTAATACAAATGTGAATAACCACTATATTTGTGGCTCTCAAGCGGGGGGGATTAAGAGGGCTGTGAAAATTGTCTACTCTTCTAAAGGACACATGCTCCAAGGCCCTCAGCCTCAGAGGAGAGACATGCAAATAAGATGAGCAAGTTACCATCTCTGTAGGGGTGAAGGAAGCCAAATATTCTCAGACCATAGTTTTTCCACTTTGGAGCCACTGCCAGCTTCTTCACTGTGGTTCTAGTCTGCAGAAAGAAACACAAATAAATCAGATCATCAGCACAGCAACTGTTTTGACGAATTAAAAAGAAAAACATTCACATTTATATGTGAGTGAACCTTTTCTACCAATTGGCCATATGCTAAACCAGTTATTGTTCAATCCACGCCTGTCAGGCAAAAGGTTTTTACATTGAAGCAATGTCTGCTCTTCTCCTGGTCAAGAAGTACAAAAAAAGTTGGGGGATTGGGATTTTCTCTAAGCCTTTAAAAACCCAAAAAATGCAAGAGTAAAAGTTAAAAAACTGATTAAACTGTTTCTCTGCTTCTGTGTACTAAAAAAAAAATCACAATGTCTGGTTAACTAGCTCATCAAAAGAGCAACCAAGAATTACTTCCAAGTGTAAGGAAAATGTCAGACTATTATTTGGAGTATTATAAATAGCTGTTTTTTAATCACCTCTCACAGTTCTTTTTTTCTTCTTTATTCTTAGTAGTCAAGTTCTTTTTAGTGTATGCCAATGTTAGCATTAGTAAGAACAATGCTGTTCCTTTGTTTTATGTCTTCTTTTAAGTTAATCATGATAAAAATGCTTGGTTGATTTTTCCTGCCTCAGTTTTTTTTAACACAACAGTGTTGTGGGGTTGGACCAATAATTATTTAATACCGACTCAAACTGACCAAAAAAGCAAAAAATTAATCTCCAATAATTAACACAAATTTGTTTGGAGCAACAGTATTGTGTATTGTTCATATTTTTCAACCTGACATAACATTAAAACAACATGAAATCAAAATAAAAAAAACAAACAATTGAAGTGTTTATTCATAAGATGCTGTTTTATTTCATCTCACTGTTCATGGTCATGATTGTTTTATTATCAAATATTTAATCCTTTCATTTTGACACCTACCTGTGTAGGTACCACTAAATTCTTAATCTTTGATCTCAGTATAGTGTATCTGCATAACTGAGAAATTTAAGGGGTGCATTTATTCTTAATTAGCTAATCTTTGGCCAATCACTTTTAAGACCATTTCCAGGGTTCCCACTTTAAAAATAAGTTAAACACATTAAAATTAAAAAAATTTAAATATCAGCCAGTAGCAGCCAATAGCATTTTTAACCACGTCATTTAACTAAATTAGTTGAATTAGGCAGCTAGCATCTGTTGGTAAAATCTGACAGTGACAGATTTTCATTTATCATTTCAGACAGCAGATCCATGGTAACTTCCAGCTTACCTATGTCTGCATTCACAGAACTGATATTTAAAAAAAAAACTAAAAAATGTCTAAAATCTAAAGCCATTATAACTGCAAACTATGTGAAGGTACAGAAGGCCAAACAGGTCTAGAACCAGCAGGTAAGCATACATTTACCAAGTGAAATAGCAGCAGACAGAGGGACAGGCAGTCTGCCCTTTCATACTTACATGAGGGTAGAGAGGGAAGTGCAGGTTCTTTCTGAGCTGGGCTATAGAGGAGCCACACCAGTCCTCAAACACATGCAGGTTGGCCTGGCCCTTATACTGTCAACACACACAGGAAACAAGTTAGTGCGAACAGTCATAATAAAATCACATTTTCTATAAAATGGGCAGGTTATGCTAGCTACATGTGCTGGATTCAGTCATTTATTTATGTGCATCAATTTCCTCTCTGCAATGCACAAGAGATGAATTCTGGGTAGCATGTGAATGCAGTGCAAAGTTTCACATGTTACAGTTACAGTTCTGAATGAAAAAAAGGTGACAGAGAGCTTGTCAGGAGTATCGGGGGCTTGGAGGGGAGTGTGTGAATCGAGAATGTCTGGAGCAGTTTGTCAGAGCTCATCCCCTGCTCATAGTCTGACATTTGTCTGAATAACACAGGGAAATCACAGGACACAGCAAGGACAGATGGTGAAACCAGTCTGCCTTGGGGTATCGTTTCCTCACACTCACATACACACACAAACACACACACCATATGCATGTCTGCTTATATATATATGAAAAGCGACTTGAGTGTCAAAGCTGCACTGGTTTAGAACTAAAGTGTTTTTAGATACATATTATATCTAAAAAAAAAAACTCAATAGAGCAAGGCATGAAGACTTTTATTTTGAAATTCTTACACATATAAAAAAGTGGCCAAACTACAGGGCTGGTGTTGTTGCTACACTCCTATTACAATGTGTGGAATGAGGGTGAACTGTGGAGGTGGGAGATACATGCATAGTTATGCACGAGTGCACACACACTCACACATGTACACAAATTCTCAGCAGCTCAGCATTGAGCCTTAGGAGGTTGTCTCAGTGTTTTGATAACCTGCAAACTCCAAATCTAAACACACAAAGATCTACCGACACACACACACTAACATTCTGTGCACACATGCACCATCCTTTGAATGTGCGACTAGCAGTCCCAGCAGGACCTGCGACTGTGATGCTGCCACAGATATTAAGACCATCACACAGAACTTGAGCAGGGAGCAGACTCTCACCAAATGTCTATGAAATGATGCAGCCAGGCTCCCTAGTTGGATTAAGGCAGAAGCTGGCTTTACTAATTTGTCCCTATTTCATCTGATAAATGTCCCCTCTCCGTGCGTATAAAGTAGCCGCTAGCTGTATAGTCAGCTCAAGTAAGAACTGTCAAATCAATCAATCAGGAAGGTGAAAGTGACCTCGTGACAGAAAAGACAAGGAAATAGCACACACACAAATACATCAGAGGGATTAGAGGGACGAGACAGGAGAGCCTGTCAGGGTAAACACCTCGCTGACTGCAACCCTGCATCCATGTCTGCGTTTAAAGGAGGAACACGTTGATGGAGGGTGTCATGTTCCTTCAGCATCACACAGGCATATTATAGCAGATGGCCTGACCCGAAGTGGTCTTTTTCATTTCGCTCCCGACTCTGTACGGTCGAATACGTGCCCCACACACTGACAGCAGCACAGCAATTACAGCTCATGAATTAACCATGAGATATTTTTTGTTGTGCAAACATGTCAGTCCAAAGCAGTGGCACTCCCGATTTTAGATGTTAGATACTTTTTTTTTTTTTGCGCACATATTGGATTTTTTTTTTCTTTCATTTTCTCTCGTAAAAAAAAAAAAAAAAAAAGGATTGATGGAAATGAATAATAGGAAGAGAAAGAGACAGGGATTTGCGAGGTCGCCAAAATCAAATCAGAGAAAAGCATCGAGTCAAAAAAAGATGAAGAAGAAAGTCTGATGTTTGAAAAAAGAGGTAGCAAGGCGAGGTTGGAGGGAGGGATTTAGCGGACAGGACGACTCCCTGCGTAAATATCCCTTATGTAAAGCTTTTAATAGATTTCCTGTGGGGTTTTTAAAAGCAGACCTTAGTGTTCTGGCCCCGTCCTCACCCCCTCTCTTGTCAAATAGCAATAAGAGGCAAGTTTTGGAAGTGTCTAATTATTCACACACATATCCCTGTGTAGCCATGAAAAGGCCACAAGCTCGAAAGTCGGCTTTCTGCTGAGGGGTGCTTGTGTATAATTGGCTCTATTTTGTGGGTGACAGCACAGCGAGAGGTCTGTCTGCACGCTGGCCTTAACAGGATGCAGAATGAGGCAAGAAGGAAGTTATTTTTTCTTCACTGTCTCCGACTTACACTTGTTCTGTTATCCCTTCGCTTCCCTGACTGCTAAACTGCCTCCGCCTTGCTCCTGTTATGTCATATCCATGGGAGTGCTGCTTCTATCTCTCTCTCTCTCTCTCAAAGCGCTTCTGTGCCACTATCCCCAATGTTGTCTACTCTCCCCTCTGACCTCTCTATTTCTGCCTCTCCATCCCTCAGTCTCTGCCTGTTTGCTGTTGGTTTTCTCCGCACTGGAGTCCCTTGGTTTCTCTGAGCTCAGCTGTCGGCTGTCAGCTTCTCGAACTGTCTCTTTCTATCTTGTTTTGTTGCATTTCTCCAATTTTTCTCGTTTTGGAGGACGGGATGAGGTGACGCTCACATTAACATGTTGACTTGTGTTTGCATTTACCTGGTTGGGATTTTGCATTCGAGTCTTTGAATCGACAGATTTGTACAACCTCTTCGGCTCACATTTTCATTCAGTACTTAGTTTAAAAAAGAGACAGAATGACGGCTGCTGTCTGTCTTGCTTTTCTTCCTTAATTCTTTTTTTTTTTTTTAATCCAAAAACCACAGACAGACCTCTATGTCGTCTTGCCTCTGTGGAATATTCGTCTAATCCACAGACAGGAGGGTTCAAAAAGCTTTGTTTCATGCGCTTGCACCCCCCTGAAAAAAAAAAAACATCATAAGCAAAACAGACTTCAGGCACAGCTGCATGAGAAGAGCCCCAAATCAAGCTACTTGTGTCTGTCAATCACAAGTATTCTCTCTGTTCTTGCGTGTTTGATTAGAGGTAACTTGTGTCATTTAAAATGGATGGAATAGTTGTGTGGGGGGCTGACGCAGCTGTCGCTGGCACAAAGCAGTTGTTTGTCAAATTGCTGTCCCCTCCAGGCATCGTAAAAAGACAGGGAATTTTGCTGAAATTTAATAACTAATACCTTATCTAATAAAGTCTTGGCATCCAAAAGGACAAACATCTCTATTTTCCATTTTACTGCCATGCAATCATGTGTCAGTAAATCCACTAGTACAGAAATCATTGAACATTACGGTGTTTCAAACGGCCTGAACACACCCAAGAGTGAGAATGCAGCAGCAGATAGAAAAGACAAATATGAGCAATAAATTAATTTGAAATGTCAGAAAGGGATTTTCAATTAACACACCGTGCATATTCACATTCACACCTGTGGGCAGTTTTATAGTCGATAAGTAACCTGATGTGCATGTCTTTGGACCGTGGGAGGACGCCAAAACACCCCGAGGGGACATACACACACACAGGGAAAACATGCAAACTCCAAACACACACACATCCAGAAACCTGATATACACACCATAAAGAATAAAATACTGATTTTTGAATGAATTCTCACCTATACGAGTATGCTCAACAATAAACAGCAATCTTAGGGTGAAGATTATACTTCTTAGCTTCTTTGGAAAAAAGAGACCACATCTTCATTTTTTTAAGTTCTTCCATGTTTGGGGTTTGGATTTCTGTCTGTTTTTCTATCTGTTGTTAATCTTTTAAGTCAGAGCTTCTTTGTCCTTCCTTGCCATTTCTATTTTCATCCAAGTCTTCTTACTCTAATAACACTCCAGACCCCCAAAAAACTGTCCCATGTAGTCTTAAGCTGCCTATAGCTCTGACTGCATGAAACTAGAGAAGAGGGAAGGCAGTGGAAGGAAGCAATTAATGCCATCCGTCAAACATGATAGTGTGGCAAGAAAAAAACACAAGTCGAGCCAAGACAAGTGCACTGGAAAGAAGCTGAGTAAGAAAACAAGTGATTGATAAGGACAAAATAAAAGAGTGCACCGCTCATCATAAGAGGCGGCTCTACAAAGCCCTGCTTCTGTCTTTCTTTTCATCTTCTTCAGACTGCACATTTCTTTCACACATCCACATCTCTGTGAGCTCGTCATAGCAGACAGTATCTCCGTCTCCGCTGCTCTCCCCTCTGATGTCTCCCCCTCTCTCACCCATCTGGTCGCACTATCAACCAGAGCACAAATTAGACTTTCTCTGTTCTCTCCCTCCCTCCCTCTCTCTCTCTCTCTCTCTCACTCCCATCTCTCTCACTGGGAGGCTTTCTCCCTGTCCCAAAAATCTGGCGCAGCCGTCTGCGTCCCCGCTGGCAGTGAGGCACTGACAAATGGCCGCTCGGCGCACCCACTGACGAGCAATCGCACCAACTGACACTGTGAATACCCTTTGGATAAGAAAAGTGAGACATGATGTTCCTGGCAAAGGCACGCTGGGGTATATACAGTACTACTCAGCTCGTTCCCCTGGGGCTTATACTGTAGGAGAGACAGCATTGAAGCTCTCTGTTGATACATTATAACACACACTGTACTGCAGATTTACTGAGCTGCTGTGTTGAAATAAAAGTGTGGAATGAATGATCAAATACAACACGCTACATGTGAGTTACTCCCTCTGTGGCTATGTCGGGAATGTTACTGCTTAAATACATTTTAGAAATTCTCTCAGTCTGAATTTCCAGAGGGATTTCAGATCCGTTTCTCCCTGCATATCTCATAATTCTCGCCGTCCATTAGTAATTTAGGAATGAGGAAAGAAAAGAAAGTGGGATAAGTAGGTAGGCACAGCGAGGAAAAGGGGGATTTTCAAAGGTACAGAGGTTTGAAAGAGGGGATTATACAGGGAGAGATAATAAGAGAACTCATTTCACATGCAGGAGAGCAGCAAAAAAAATGGAAGACAAGGTTCATATGATCTAGATTCCAGCCTCATCAACTGCTGTAATGAGGGTTTGTATAATCTGCCATCTGTCCTACAATTACATGTCTTCAGTCATGCCAGGGATATAACATGAGGGGGATGGATGTGGCTGTGTTGGATATGTTGAACCAAGGAACGCGATGCCGAGAACGGAGGATTTTTTTTTTCCCCTCTGCAGCGGCAAAGCTGTCAATCATTCACCCAGCTGTTATGAAAGGCCTGTAACAGGAATCGAATTTATGCCTCCTGTTTGTCCGTTGGACTGTTAAGCATTTTGAATAGACAGATAAAAGAGAGCGAGACGGACTGAAGGCAGAGTGAGAAGAGACAAATATCACACTTCACCAGCGTGCGTCCACCCCCGGTCCATTCACTCTCACTTGTGATTGTGGGATGACAGGAGGGTCGCAGATGACACGAGGATCTAATTCCTCCTCCAGTCTAGTGCATTTGTTTATTTATTTCTGTTTTGTTTTTTGGTTTTGTTTTTTGCGAGGAGTCAGTTGTGGCGACTCCCACCTGAATCACATGTCCGCCACTTGAATGGTAAAAAAAAAAACAGGCTGTCCAAATCTACAAAACCACATCTTTGTTTTTTTTTTACACAAGCCAAAAAACACAGACATCTGAGGCAGCCACTTAACAAAACTGGAATCTTCCAGATATCCTCCACTGAATTTGGTTTAACACCTTCTGAAAATCAGATTAACATCACTGCTTATAAATATTATATATCTGAGATGATAATTTGACTCACATACAGTGCTTAACAAATTTATTAGACCACCACCCAAAGTAAGGTTTATGCCTCAGCTGCCCTAAAGTAACAGCACTGGTAATTACCAAAATGATTTTTTATGTTTCTGTAGCAGTTAATACACCAATATGTAGAAGCTCTTTAACCTAAATGATATTTTTAATGCTAAAATATAATAATTATTGTTATCCATAAATTTACTGATTTACAAAAAAACTAAACTGAAAAAAACAAGCACATTATTATTTCTTGATTAATACGTCAAATAATAGTTCTTTACTTGCATTCCTGAACAGAAAAATTAGTTTTAGTGGTTGAATGTTATGCTTGATTAATTTCTGACTTCTCAGAGAAGCCCCGTGAGCCGGCTCAAATTTGGGTATAAAAAGGTTCAGTTTGAAACTCTTCATTCATGTTCAAAATGGTTAAACGTCGAGAGCTCACTGAAAATGAAAGAGTCGACATTAAAGCACTTCAAGATGCTGGATGGTCTCTGAGACAGGTGGTCTAGTAAATTTGTTAAGCACTGTATACAGGCAACATGTCAAGAAATCATCAAGTCTCCCTGATATCAAAGTCTACAATTATTTGTCACTAATTCCTCTTACCATCACTTTCTAACTAATTCTGACTAAATAAAAATTGTTCATCAGACATAAATTCTCTCTGGATCCATGTCAGCTTTGCTGCTAATGACTGTTTATCCCTCCACGGCTGGCTAATGCTCGACTATTAAAAAATGTGGGCCAGTTTTCTCTCTGATCTCTATCCTGTCTGTGTCCCTGACATACTGGTGTCCTTGACGGACAGAAGACGTCCCCGCCACAGCTGCATGCCCACGCTAATCTGCAGTCACCTCTGCATGAGTTCACTGGCTGAGAATTCCATTCACTCACCAGCAGAGGCTAAAAACATCCTGCTGAACACTCACAGCTTTGAGATCTGTCTTTTCCTTTACGCTTTTATCTCTATTTTTCTTAGGTTGCACACATTAAAAGAAATTAAGTCAACAATCGTTTCGTTTCACTCACGAACAACAACCTTTGTGCGCATGGTTTACATGAATGCTTCTAGATGCCTCTGCCAGAATGTGACAGCTGGCATATGGCACCACTCTACCTCCACCAGCCTGAGTCTATGCCTCCGACCGCTGCCATCTTGGCTGTGCACCAGGGAAGCAAGTTAGTGCTGGTAATGAGGACAGATAGCTGGTGAGAAACGCAAAGGAAGAGCTGCTACTCTCCATGATCTCTGACAGACTTGGCTTCAACTTGACATAGCAGAGGTCTGAGATAAGAGAGGAAGAGATTTTCAAGGATAAAAGTTCATAGAGATGTATAACATATTATGTCAGATTTACATAATAATCACAGAAACTATGAGTGGGATGGAAAAAAAGCAGGATGAATTCTACAAGTGAGCTTTGATGCAAGCCCAATATACTGTAAGAAATATTAGGTGCAGATGTTGCACAATTTATCTCCCTTTTGAGTCTGTGTAGCTTTTCCAATCCAAACCATAAATAAGAAATTATGTTTGGTCTGTAAAATCATAAACCTGTCTTTTAAGTGCAAACAACTGCGGTTTCAACGGCTTTTGCAAAATAATTTTAAAGAAGGCACAGAAACAAAGGGATGGTTATTATTAAGTGTCTCATTGTGTTCGGGCAATGAAGTCCATTTACATATGTGCAATTAGCCCATAAGGTCCAGTCTTAGACATCTTGTTTGGCTACAGTATGCACTTGGCTGTGTCATAAGGACGTGACTTCTCATTTTTTAAATAGTCCCATTTTAAATTACGCCAAAAACCAGACTAGGATGCAAATCCCTCATCATTCAAGCAACAGATGTTTCTAGGTCTGATGACATAAAAAACAGCTGTCAAGCACATGTGATGAAAGCCTTGTTGTGCTCAGAGGTAAGAAGAAAAATCTGGGGATGTTGGTTATAATGTATTTTAATATATCAAGGTGATTTATTTCTCCTCTGCAACACAGCTGTTGGTTGCACAACAAAATGATAGTTGTAGTCTCATGCTTATAAACACAAAACACATGGGTCTACACAAATAATTTCAAAAACAACAATATAGAATAGAAAATATGAAAAATAGAAAGTAATTGAAATACTTTTAGACATATACACATACACTGTCATGGTTTGGGTTTTCAGTTTTCAGTTTTATTTTGAAAGCTTTTTCCTCATGTGTCATGTTATGTCATACTTCCCGTCTTTGTGTATTTTCCACCTCTGTGATTGTCCTTGAAGTTTCACTTGTTGCTTTTTAGTCTTACATATCTAGTGTTCATATCAGTCTGTGGTTCACACTCAGTAATTATCACTTTATCTGCATCTGTCACAGTCTTGGGTTTGATCCTGAGTTTGTTTCCATATGTCCTGATTGTGTTGTTTTAGTGTTTTGGTTTTTTTTGATGATTTAGATTTAGAGAAATTTTCTCCTCCACTTTTATTTTTTAACTTCAACCAAGGAAATCATTCTGTAGTGACTTTTTGAGTTTGCATCTATGGGATAGGTTATGTGGAGGAGTTTGAAAATCAGGGGGGAAAAAAACAAGAAAAATACTGCTCATCAAGTTTTACTGTATTTAGAAACCAAACATTCAACATAAATGTGAAACATAAATGTGAAACACAGAGTCTGCCTCCTTTCTCTTCTGTATGTAATGAACATACTTGGCCAGTAAAGCTGATTCTGATTCTGATTCTGATTCTGATTCTACCTTGCAGAATCCTGCACTCTGTTGGCTCAGGGTACAGTCTGTTCATAGAGTGAAAGCAACCTCCAGTGCAGAAAAAAGGCCAACAAGGGAGCTCCAAAAACTACAGTTCCTAGAATGACCACTTGAGCTTAACGAAAAAAGCAGGTCAATCCCAATGAGTCTTTACAACAACTTTACAACAGAAATAAAAAACGGCCTCAGATGATGAGTCTGTTGTGTACTAAAATCAGCAGCTTCAGCTGCTGAAGTTTCAGATCAGTTAATGTAGTCATTCATGTTGCTTGCTACCTTATTAGCTTGTAAAGGGCAGTGGCTTAAGTGATTATACCACTTAAATTTGTGACGTTCCAAATCTAGCTGGTCTGACCTACATTTGAAGTTCACAGACGTCTCCCCTTTCAGTTCAGAAATGAGAAAAAAACACCTCTCTAGTGACAAACCTTGCACAGGTACATTACTTTACACTACTTTCCTTGTTTGGGTTTCATGTATTGTGTTTCTGAGACAAGGAACAAAGCCAAAGACGGGCTAAGTGTAGATGGTCTCAGCCTGCAGAAATAAAACAACATACTCAGCGCTGTGTGATTGTAAGACACATACTGTATCCAGCAATACTGCCTGACAGAAGATTACATGCATAATGCTTTGAGTGCCCAGCAAGAAGGCTAAGTACAAGGGAGTGAATGATGAGGCCCCTGCGAAAAAAATGTACAAATCATAACTTATGCAACAGCAATTTTCTGTTAGCCGTCCCATGCTGTGTGTATGAACTTTTATATTCTCTGCTGTTTGCCTTAAACTACAGTCGTGTTCAGTGGAGGAAGTTTATACCAGGAAGAGAATGACTATTAAATCATAATATGCAAATTAGGCTTACACACATACACACACACACACACACAAACACGCACACACATATACACAATCCTTTCATTAAACTCAGCCGAGCAGGTTTAAAATCTAGAGCTGCTTCCTTATCACAAATCCACTGCTTAACTCCTGTCTGCTGCCTTTGCTCCAGCAGGTGTGTAAACCTCACCAGTAAGTGAGTTGTAAAATCAGGATGAATCACATCAATGCGTAATCTTCATGTCATAGGTGCCATTTAAGTATAACCCCCCTAATGGTTTTTGATGAGATATGATCATCTTCACACGATAATTTATCATTGTGACTGTAAGGTACAGTTTGCTTTTCCTATGATAATAACAGAGAAAGACTGGATCTCTATTTGACCTCAAATATCTATCTCTATTAAAAGGACAACTGAAAGAAAAAGAACATCTGCAGCAAAATTATATTTCATAAACCCAAACACTCAATTACCAAGCCTGTAATGCAGCACAGCAGAATAAATCAAACTATTTTTACAAGGGTCAATCACAGAGAAAAGTTTAGTGAGGTGTGTGTGTGTGTCTTGCCGGGTTTAGTTGATAAAAATAAAGATGAAAAACAGCTAACTGCAAAAGGATTCCAACATGATTGAAACGTATTATTCTGTAGGGTGTTAGGAAGGGGTTAAAAGAAGATAACCAAGGGATGAGTGCAAGCCTGAGAAAGAGGAAACAAAATGGAACAAGGGAGAGTAAATCGTTTGTACTACCTCTGGTTTCCATGGCAATTTCTTGTGGTGCTGGCTGAGGAACTTCCTGATGTGGGTGTGGTCTCTGCCGTCAGCCCCTCCTGCGAATGGCTCATCATCCTTGGAAGAAAAACAACAAATGAAAAAAAACATGATCAGTGACAACAAAAAAGAGAGACCGCTAACAGGAAAAGACAAATAAGCTGCTTTTTTTCAATAGCCTTAAGTCAACCATCCAAATATCCAACCATCCATCAAACCATCAGTCCATCCATTCAAACATCCATCACTGAGCCAACATGTTGCTTTTTCATAAGCTACATAAGTAATTGATGTGATAAAGTAGCATCATTTGCTAATACCGCAGTCATTTCTAATTTATGAAGGCTTTATACAGTGGACACTGTGTTTTACCACCAGCTGAGAGTGCCACACACACACACACACACACACACACACATACACACACATACACACATACACACACAAACAAATATAATGGGAAAGAGCAGGCCAAGCAAACACAGGGTTATTTGCCCGGAAGGCTACTTTTAAGACCCTGTGGAATCTCCTCTTCACCATTCACTTCTAATCCAACGTTTGACTCGCCAAAGCCTTAATCTCCAACATACTCTCACCATCCACCCTGCCGGCCAAGATCTCCTCTCCAGGGAGTCTGAACTCTCCCCGTGATCTGGGATTTAGCCCCGTGCTCTGGCCAGAGGACTGCAGGGCTCTTTCTTTGTGGCCCCGCTAAGCGGCATGTTAACGTTAATGCTGTGCTGTGATGAGCAGAACAGAGTGGAGAGCAGTGCATGTTCTCAGACCAGCTATGAGGAGATAAACAGCTTCCAAGCAAAGTCGCAGAGCTGCTAAATGAGTTGAAAAAACAGCTTCCACTTAGCTGCAGTGATGAAAAAAGCACACCTTCACCAAGAAACACTGCAGAGGTTTCCAGCCCCTGAAATACAGGGGCTTTCTTCACATGTTTTTTTTGCAAAAGAAAGAAAGGGAAGGGAAAAAAAAGTTTTGGAGAGAAGGACGCAAAAGAGACAGAGCTGCCGGATGCCAATCCTTTGATTACTTTTTTAACTTCCAAGGGAGAGAGATGAAGGAGGGCTGGGGAGGTTATGATGAAGAAATGTGAACAGGCTCTCCTGCCTCACACCAGAGGAGAGCCTGATGCATACCCACTGACTCACAGACACACTCCAGCACCGGCTTTGTCTGACAGAAACACACACACAAACACACAAAACACTCACAGATCCACACAGTGAGGAGCACAACATTCATATTGCATCAGCTGGAGTCTCACACAAAACACAGACAACAGTGGAGGAATAAGAGTACGACGCAGGGCTCAGGGGTCAGTGATATCAATTGTCGGTTCGAGCTCTGACATTCGATTTCAACACCTACAGCCGAATGATTTGTTTGACGCACACATCCACAGTATGTTGCAAAACAACCATGTATGGATAAAAAAAAAAAAAAAACATGAGTTCATTAAATTAAAAATGAATGTTGAACCTTGCACCCAGTTTTGTTTGTGGAATTCAAATCATCTATTTCTCATTAACATTGTGCACTTCTGAGTGCGCCTCTACATTTAATGAGGTGTTGTTTTTTCTTGTCAAAAACACTGTAAAGGCTGTGTGCTGCTGCAATTTCCAATCAAAATTACCCCTCAGATTGTCTCTGTGACACTGTGGCCTTACGATAAACAAACCAAGAGCTTAATGTTCCTTCCTGTTAATCAGCTTTCACTATTACAGTAGGTGCAATGACTGTCTGAGTGACAGCGAAAGAGTATCTGCATAGTTACCGACTGCAATTGTAAGCGACGATGTTTCGGAGACAATATGTCGTCAACCCTAAAAGAACAAAGTGTGAATCCCCGCCTGGGTTTGAATTCACAGTCGCCACTCTCCCAAAGTGATGCCTCAGCTCGACTCTACTCACAGCCTGCTTATCGATGCAATACTAAAAGGGACGGTTAAACTCATTGACCTGAAGCTGCACTACATCCTTTATCAGCTGCATCTCTTCTTTTTCTATTGCGTGTATCGACTTTACACTTTTGCAAGATGTTGTCATTCCTTAAGAACGCTCTAGATACATGCCGTAGCATTATTTGTGTGACTCATTACTTCAGCTACAATCTCTAACTCATGAGCAGATCTACATCTTTCCTGGCACTGGGCCCAGAGCTGTGTTTTCATGTTTCACTGATAATTAAAGTTGATGCTAAGAGGCCTGTCAGATGGCCTTATGTATTAAACATTGCATCAAGGCAAAACAGAGAATATCAATCACACTAATGAGACTGCCTATTTATCATATTTATATTGCTATTTACCTTGTTGACTTGCACTCAAATCAAATGACAAATGGTCTATAACAAAGTGTGCATTTGTCTGCTGTGACAGAAAATGCGTCAGAGACAAAACAAGCGAGAGTGGGAGAGAAGCATTTAATAGCAGCTTAACTAAGTTGTTTAACGTATGAACAGACACGGCAGAGGTTGTTCATCTCGAAAGGGTCGATTGATGGATTAGCTGTCCGTCATCGGTCGTCTGTCACCGATATCCATCAATCCCAACAGTCAAAAAATGAGTTGTAGTGGATGTTAGCATCCCAGTCATTTCCTTCCAGACTCCCCATGTTCATACAGCACAATTAAATTGAATGACCTTGCTGCTCTTAGCCCGAGGAAACAGCTGGAGCCGCTGTCCTAGAATACCAATAAGCTTAATTCATCTCCCTTATTAAACACAAACAAGCACCAGTCTGCAGGGAGGGGGTGGGGGGGGGAGGCAGAGGTGAGACAGAGGGGGTCAGTTTCAAAAATCCCTTCACCCCCTACCATCGTGATAACCCTGGTAAATAAGCTCATATGCCTCCTGAAAGTCCACAAATTACAGTTTCATTTCCAGTGACCTGCAGTGTGGAATCTGATAACCAGTTTGGAATAATGACATTGTAATGAAATTTTCATTCATGTTAACCAAAGAGATATACAGTATGTTCATTAGTCTGACCAAAGTAATAATAATATGGAGATATCCCATTTTCATTCCATATTCTTGCTTAATCAATGGTGGCTCCTGGTCACTGGCAGTTTACTCATAATATTAACACGGGATGGAAAATATAGTGACATTATATTAATATTATGATATGAGAATACATATTGTCTTAGATTTTGGTCAGAGTTATATCTTTTTATGGGATTTTTTTTTGTTTGTGTTTTTTTTTGTGTGTTTTTTTGTGTTTGTGTTTTTTTTTCTTGTTTTGAGGGCTACATCAGAGTAAACAGTTGTAATTTTCTAATATTTCCCACTTTATTATTCTGATTACTAATGACTGTTCACCAATAATTTTACTCTCACCTCTTAATGTTGCCCCAACATTACTGTAAAGATATTTGGTCATTTTATGTAATTTTTCATGAACATGTTTTGAATCAGTGTCTATATTCAAACAGGAACAGACATCTTGTTTCTGCATTTGAGTTGTATCAGTCTATTTAAAAGAAGCACTTGCGACAGCTTACCCATGGCTTTGATTTGCTGCTAAATTTTTGTACAAAACACAAAGATATACACTGTGTACTGTCATTCCAGGATATGATTTTCACTCCAGCCTTCACTGGATGCAAAGATACCTGGATGACATTTATTGAAGCAATGATTAATTGCAATGATTCATAACCAAAGAGAAAAACTGCAATGAGAAGCTGATGGTGATGTTTGATTTAAACAAAAAAAAAACACACACACATATACACACAAGTTTCATCATTTGGTGCGTCAGACAATGTTGGATAAGGATGTGACAGTATATCACCATAATCTGACTCACCGGATACAGACTCTAAACCTGCCAATGGGTAATTCTTTCCATCAGAACTCTCTTCCTCCTGTCATCTGTGTGTCACCGTCAGTGCATCCAGGCCAAAGCTCTGCCCGAGATTTTTATGACTGTTTCAAATAAATCAAAGGAAGTAAAAAGAAGTTTGTTTTCCTAATAACAGAATGATAGCAGCTGCAGCCAGAGCTTTCTTCAGCGCTGACACAGCGCTTTGGAGATGGCTGACTTTGCATGATTCATATCACCGTGGACCAGACATCTCCAGTGTACAACTATGTGACAGGATGGCACCAGCTTTGATGGATAAGTTGAGCAATTTCTACAGAGAGAAGCAGTGAGAGAAAGAAAAAGAATGAAATAAGGAGACGTTTTGAAAAGTAGCAGAGTGGAGCGGCCTGTTTTCAATACCAGCTCCTCACATATGGCACCTTGGTCTGAACTGTGTGGTGTCACATTTCAAAGAATAGGATACTCGTCTAGCTTCCATGTAGAACGCACTGGGTTTAACTAACCCCAATGTAAACTTAATCGCAGCAATGTCGGATGCTCATAGCAATGGCTCCACCTGATGAAGCAAGAGCAACAAAATCCCAGAAGCATGACTGAGAGAAGACCTTTGATGCGCGCAGTGCGTTGAGCCTGCCAGTCTAGTCCTCAGAAATCCCTCTGGTTACGGCGAATGTCTGAAACGACTGCGGACTGCCAGATTCCCTTCATCACCTCTCTTCACTGAGCAGACCAAACAGACAAATGCCTGCCTAGTTTCAGAGTAGGACCACAGAGCTCTGATAAGTATTGCCAACACTGCGGCTCCGTATGTGATGTGACTACAACTGAAATGATGGATTTTTCAGTTCACAGTTCTGAGGATACACTGAAGAGCAGACACAAGGCTTCTCTACACCACAGAGACATAAGGTTATATAAAAATAATCATTTGTTTTGTGAGATCCTGATTAAAAATGCCCTTTGAAATGTTGGTTTATTGGAATCAATAATGCTCATCCAGTATTGGGTTAATTCAAATCAAAGCTAAAACTGGAACAAAGATGAGTTCAAGGCCAGAGTGAGGCTTTATTTTGCCACTCAAAGACACTCAGATCAACGGCTCCACATTATAAATGAGTACAGGATGTATCAAAATATAGCACATGGCCCTCACTTCACCCAAGGTTAACTTCACAGTGGCCCTCATCTGAAATGCTAAACAAATTTGAGGACATATTTCAAGAAAGGGTGGTGCAGATAAGCACAACTACTGATTTTTGAAGGGGTTCCTAACAATCAGACACTTTAAAATATTTGAATTATTTGATTATGAATGAGGAAACTAAATGAAACTGATTGAAGAGTCCTTTAAGCATTGTAAAAATGAATAACAGTGATATATATTGCCACGTGTTACAAGCTGGCACCCAAGGGGCTTTGGGGAAAATCAATGAGAAAATCTGATTTTAAAATAATACACAAGTTAAGGCAATGAGATAAAGATCATTTCTGTAGTTTATACTCTTTGGACCATCATATCAACACATCAAGGTTGAAATATTCTGATTTACCCTCAAAAGAATCTTAAGGGGATTCAAAAGTATGTTGTACGTAACTGTTTGGAAAGGATTGTGGAAAAAAGTGAGTAATAAAAGACTCAAGGTGATGCACCTGGTCCCTTACTTCCCACGTTCACATTAACCACGCTGATACATTGACGTGTTACGCTGCAATAAACCTCTGTGACACGGCTTATGAACTACTGAGTGTGTTCTACATAGATTAAGAAAGAAGAAATTCCTGTTTTTCACTCTGTCACTGTGCTGTCAGTTTAATCCCTTGAGGATCATTTTCTGTGTCAAAGTATATGATCATTTCAGAAGCTGAGAGAAGAGACAGAGACGAGAACAATGAGTCAGTCATTGGCCTTGGATCAACACAACAAATGTTCATTCCTTTTTGAGTAGTTAAGTTATTGTGTTTTTGCAACAAAAGATCAATGCATAATGTGCACTGCAGTAGTCACTGATATATTTAAAATACAAAAACATGTTTCTGTTCACTCAAAATGTCTTCTATCGATTTTCAAAGTAGGTAATTTAACCTATCAAAGTCATCCACTCTGATCCAACTCCAACATTTGCACATCAGCAAACATCAAGATGGTGGATGGAAATTTATTTATATATTTCCTTCCTGGTGTTGGCTAATGAATAGGATTGTTCTGGGAACCACCACAGTGATCCTGGATCAGCACTCGCAAGCGCTGAGAGGTTGAATAAATCTGCACCCTGATCTCACAATCAGCCGTTCTAGTCTATTTCAGTAAGAATGCAGCCTTGGGAGCCCCAATACCTTTACATCCAAATCCCTATTCCTTTTAACAAAGTGACTGGCACTGCTGAATAGAAATCAGCCTGAGCGCATTCAGTTAAACTACTGCAGAACAAATCCAAGCCAAAGAGAAAGGAGTGCAACTATTTTTGTCTCCCTGCTTGCATTATTCATGTAAGAAATTACATGCCGGTCAATGGAACAGTAGAAAGGCTGAGTGAGGGAGAGAGGGAGAAAAATGGAACATAAATAAGGGACGGCTGCAGTCGACAATAGGAGTGATAGAGTCAGTGGCTCCAATTCATCGGTAGGAAGATTAATGGTGCAGAGATGAGTACGGCGGGGAGACAATAAGACACGAAGGAGAAGAAGTAGGGGTGAGGGGAGGAGCGGCAAGGGGAGGGATGGACGGATGGCGAGGAGAAAAACTGCAGACAGCTGAGGGAGAAAACGGGAGAGGATGAGCAGTTATTATCCTGCGGGGGTACTTATGGAGCGCCGATTTCATGTGAGGATGAAGAAAAAGTTTGTGCATGCCTCTAAATGGTCTACTGTATAGAAAAATCAGGTGTGTCTGGATTGTACATGCACTCAATGCATTTGTATGAGTTCCCACCAACAGGTGACATGCTGCACATATCAAGCGGTTTGTAGGTCACAGAGTGTGTAATTTATTGACTGACTTACTTATCAGGACCGCGACGTCTGTCACGCTTGAGCTGACATCAATAAAGCAGGCATGTAAAGGACAATGGGAGTGAAGAGCGGGGCATTCTCATTGGATCGATAGCAGTCTGAGGAGCTTTGTCAATGTTGTCGCTAAAGCACTGACATCCCAGGTCCTCTTATTAAAATATAGATTTTATTGTCTTTGGCCCTCCTGATAGAAATCAAACTTTTTGTATTTTCTATAAGCATTTCAGATGATTCCTCTGCGTTACTGGTGCCAGTAACAGAACGACATTAAAATATCCATCAGACTGATTGATGACAGGACTTTGCGCTAGTTTGACAGGTGGAGAAAAGGCAGCCAAAGCTTAAGCCTTCTATTTGATGACATGTAATCTTTGCAGTGTAATTAAAAACCGTCTGAGAGGTGCTTGAGTACAGCCTCAGGAAAAATACTCTGTAGAGAGACAGCCAAAGGTGGTTTTAATCATTATGAATTCAATGTAAGTAGAGCTTAAACGAGATACGGGTCAGATTAGTGGAAAAGGAGGGATGGTTGGAAGGGGACACAGAGCAGACGCAGAGAGCACAGAGAAAAAAGCTGATATCTGAACTGGAATCCAGCCTGAGGCAATTTTCTCCTTTTGCTAGAAGGAGGCTGCATTTTTTTACTGTCTGGGCAACTAAATGCATCACCTCGGATACCTTCTGCATCACAGTGAGGTATGGAGGAAAAAGGGAGTTAAGGAACAGAGGTCTGTCATCCATCCATATTAGGCTTGGGGTTTCTGTCCAGACTTATTACTGCTGATGGGGTGTGACACGGGGCAGCTGACAAACAGAGCAGGCAAACAGTCAACTGCCAATCATCCCTGACCCGCCTGGTGCTCAGTCTGACCTAATCAACACCGGGTCTGCTGCAGAGAAACTGAGGCAGAACTCAGACAGAGATTGACACTAATACATAAAGTGCAACGGAACATGGCGGTTGTGTTAACAGTGATGTGCTTTAACTTGTATGAAGCATTTTTCTGCTAGTTTTTTCAGCCCTAAGCAAAGAAATACTGATGGATGGATAAATTATGTTTCACATAAAATACCAATACAACATAACCACAAAAAATACCATTTGCTTCTTTGACAGGAAAATGTGAAGGAAAAGTTTCTCAGGGCACTGATGGCTTCAATAATAATAACAATATTAATTCAGACGAGGGAAATAAGAATCTAAATTATGCCTGCAAGTCAAAAGTGAAAATATGTCTGAAACTCAAATTCAACACATTCTGGGCACATCTGGTAAGTTGTTGTCACCAGTTTTTAAACCAGCTAATTAGCAGGTAAACCAGCAAAGGCTGATCACACCTTTTCTGCTTGTAACAGTAAATTATCTGCTTTTCTATATCTGCTGATTGTGCATTTAAGTTTGAAGTTTAATTATATTTTCATATTTTAAAAAAAAAACCATTAATACTGTATGTCTACATCTGAAGTCTCGCACTCCTGTTGATATTATTATTATTGGGGGGTGGGGTGGGGTGTCAAAGAGTAAATATTATGTGGTCCACACTAGTAAAGCAACTGAAAACAGCAACAACTGAGACTCTTAACTATCAGTAATCCCCAGCATTTGTGACTCTATTTAGGCTACATTCCAAAATGAGGACACACTCACTGCACTGTTTAACATTCATTGTTTCACACAGTTCTTTTATTTCTTGATCAGTTAAAGTTCGAGTAATAATGCCACTTGCAGGGGAGTAGGCAGATTTTAATGGTCCCCTTTGTTCTCTGACGGGCCTCTGGCTGCTCAGGATATGGATCCTTGAAATTTGTATGTTTAGACTTATGGTGACAGCTTTTATATTATATTCTTTTGCAACAGCAACAGTTTCGTTGCAAATGAGGCATACAGGTGACACATTTCGGAAGGTTGGCATGATAAATGCGTACTTTTCAGTCCAGTCATCATTAAAGGATCTGTTTTCTACATCAGCTTTTCATTTCATGGCCTTTGAGAGTGCCATTACATCTGTGTTAAGAGGCCTTTTCCTTTCACTTTGCGGTGTTTTTATTTTTAAGTGCTCTATAAATAAAGTTGATTTGAATTGAATTAAGGCAAAATATCTCTATCACTCCTGGTGGTTGACTGTGGTATAGGTGATAGGAGCCTGACTCATAAAGGCTAAAAATGCCTTCAGTTTTGTAATGAAATGAAAAAATATAAACAATAAACATCAAATAATAATGTTATGCCAAAATTTGATTTTTATTTATTTTTATTTGAGGGTCCGGCCCCCAAGGTGACTGTCCTGTAAAATTCTGGCCCTCTGACAAATATAGTTGGTGACCCTTGCCATAGGTGATGGGTGTATTTTAAATGTAGCTACTTCGATAAAGCACAAAAGTAACTGAGTAAATTGAAAAAGAACAGCAAGTTTGGTCACTGCATCTGGTTGCCCAGCTGAATTGTTGACTTAGATCAGTGGCATTTCACAAAAGTGGCAAAAACTCAAACACCTGCTGCTGAAGCTGAATTTATTTCAAATTACTTTAAATGTCTTGGAGGCAGAAGTATTCACAATCTCTACTTAATAAGAGAAACAATATAATTTGTACCACCATTATAAAATTCTGTGCTACAAAATTTAATATGTTTTCTATGAAAATTGCTAAATTATTTCATTATCTGTCTGAGACCAAAGCTCAAACAGACTTCAAACTGGGCGTGTTTTTCTCCATCTTTAGGAAAAGAATTGGTTAAATTCCTGACCAAGTGAGTCAAATATGTGAAGCCCTTGTTGGCAGATTGTGTGGAGGAATTGACTGAATGACCTTTTATTAATGTTTTATTCTAACAACCCTCTTTTTTTCTTATTTTTTTCTCTATTTTTCTCTTATATCTCTGACATAATTAACATTATTCATGTGTGCACATTTAACCTTTCCAAAGTGTAAAATTTCTTTCTTTTTTGAAAAATCTGTTGACCACTGAGAAGACCTCACCGCTTTTGTTCTGATTTTTTTAAATAAAATTCTGTCCCACTAAGAAGGAACAATTCAGGAAAAAAGGGTTTGGGATCCCAGTAAAAAAAAAAAAAAAAGAAAGAAAGAAAAGTGAAAGTGGGACATATTTTGTCTTATTCCTGTGCCTGTGAGATGGACCAGTATGTTTGTGCTGACTAAGAAGCTTTAGAAGAGGATGGTGACATCTGGCTCAGAAAAAGGAGGTCTGCCTTAAAATCCTGTGTGTGTTTGAGAGAGAGTTTGTGTGTGGGTGTATTTGTATGTGTATGCACTTGATTGTGTATGTGTGCGTGGGAGGTAGTATTCTTGCAGTTCTTTCATTATCTAACCCAATCAGAAATCTGAATTTGTAAGACTGTTGCTGTGATGGCTCCATGTTGGTCTCAATAACACCAGCGCTGGCCTAAGACTGGCAGCACGGCCGACTGCTGGCATTATTCTGACCACCACAGAGATCCACCTCATCCTCACATATTCAGGAGCCTGTTACATAACGATTACCTTAAAAAACATCTCAGGGAGTTTTTATTTCCAGTAGCATATCAAGGTTTTAAAGATGAATATCCTCCCGATAAAGGACTCTGAGTGGCACTGACAATTCTAACACACAGTTACCAAACATAGCAAGCTCTTCTGTAAACTCACACTCACAATTTCTTCCAAGTCAGCACTCTTCACAAGGAAATATTTCATTAAATACATTTATAAAAAATATTTAAAGCTATGAAGTATAACATGATGAGTTGTTCTGTGCTTTAGTCAGGCTGTAACATAATTGTTTAGTGTATATTCATATATTTTCTACTGGTACGTTTTTATGTCTGTTTGTTTGTCATTTTTTAGTTGTCAAAACAAATACCGTATAAAAAACATATGGTTAAATAAAAGCTCTCAACCAGAATCATGAGCCTCCATGCAAGTTTCAGATGTAAATTCACAATTTTTAAATTGTAAATTAACATCCCCCTCCCTTATATGATGCTTATCCAGTGAAGCCGTTTGATGTCACGTTGATACAATATGAACAATAGCTTACACCAGGAGGAGATGAGATGATTATTGTTGAAGACCACTTCTCACCTCCAGCAGAACCAGACTATTAAAAACCTTTTGGTCAGGGATTGGTTGATTGTGATAAAAGCTGACCTCTGACCTCTGTGCTGTCCCCTCACCTGTCATAGTCTCCATTACAGAGTGCTCGAACAGGGATTGTGAAAGGCTGCCAAACAGGGTTCAGGTTGTTCTTGATCACTTCAGTCTTATGGCAGATGGTAAACCTGGAAACAACACAAAAAAGAAACTTAACACAGTATGGATGACTCATCGTGACAATAAATATATAAATAAATAAATAAATTATGCATATATATATATATATAGGTTAGGATCACTGACTTGAGAATACCTCAAGGTTTGAGGTTTTTTTTATTTGGAGAGTATCTGGACAGTATAAGCACGTGATCATTTTGGAATGTTCAAATAAAAATGAAACTGGAATATTTCAACAAGGTAATTATTATTCTCCTCTCCAGTTTTTCAGATTAGAGTACAAGAAACACAATAATTTTCTTGCTAAGTTACACATAGAGCAGGGTAAAAAATTTTAATTTGCAACTAATCCCGAGTTAACTCATGACACTAATACGATTATTTGCGATTAAAATTTTTAATTGACTGACAGCACTAATATATACACACACACATATATATGTGTGTGTGGGGGGGGGGGGGGTGGGGGGGCAGAAAAATAAAGGTTTATTGGTGCTTGGGAGCACAGAAATCTGTTTATAAAGGTTTCTTG
This sequence comes from Acanthurus tractus, assembly GCA_029783725.1. Taxonomy (NCBI): domain Eukaryota; kingdom Metazoa; phylum Chordata; class Actinopteri; order Acanthuriformes; family Acanthuridae; genus Acanthurus; species Acanthurus tractus. Next base: position 8,532,050 of record JAQNCA010000028.1, on the reverse strand, counting down.
AGATTTTTCATTGCCATTTCCTACAAAACATAGATGTACAGTTTGCTTAAGTAAAGAATTTGTGCATACATATATGTATATTGCTCTCTGGGTTGAGTATTCAGCTCACTGGGTCACACAGTCTCTTTAAATACATCTCGACTGAAGGAAAAATCTTCAGCATGGGACAGCAGAAACAGAGCAGGCTTAGAATGGTTTTTGATCCTAAACTGTAAGTCTGAAGTCTTGTAGGCTACAGTGAGCACAGATAAGAACTTTTTGTAAAATGTCAAGAACATATTAGCCTTTCTTCAATCTGATGGGCAAGACGCTTTCAGACTCCTCATGGGACTAATCCAACAGAGAAATTTGCTGGCAGATTTTCAGTCACTGTCAGTAACAAGCAATGAGTTGTGACAGAGGAGTGGCACGTTGCCTCAGTGGGAGGACTAATGGATCAACTGAACAATAAAGGATTTACAGTCATTTGACAAATACGCACTCTTTAAAACACACACACACTCACACACTAAAACTTACGTTCCATCCTCATTGCTCCGGTAGAAGACAAGAAAAGGGTCAGACTTGCCAAAGAAATCCTTTTTATCCAGCTTGTTGGCACACAGCTGCATGGTGGCTATGTCCTGGGGAACAGAAACCACTTATTTTTACAACCTAGATTCCTTTCATCCAGAATGATTTACCTGAATCCCACACCTGGCCTTCAGGAGTTACAAACCCACTCGTTAAGACTTGGGACATGGCTGTCTTAACTTAAGACTCTGTAAGATTTGACAATGGAGATCTGAGACTTGAAAGTAATTGCCAGTTTATTAGGTACACTTGCTACCCTCCTTTACTTCTACACACAGTATAAGTATTGGAATATATATTTTATTTTTTTTATTACTTTCAACCTCTATTAATTACCTGATGACCAATCAGGACTTAGACTCATCTTGTACATTTGTCACTTTCTTTACCTTACTTAAGTTTTATACTCATGATTGCAATAATTTAAGTGTTGTGCTGTTTTTATGCAGATTTCTCTCATTCCTCAGCCTGTCTGCTTTAGGGGAATTTCATGCTATGTCATCATGAAATGTACACATGGAAAAAAAAGAACAATTTAACAGTTTATGGGGGTCTCAACTTCAGGAACTGTTTTCATGCCATAATTTACTCAAATTTCTAGACTAGAGTAATAGATAGAAAGCATTTCAATATTTCAACCAAGCCTTCCTTGGAGTTCAGAATGCACAATTAGCTGTTTGCATCTAGTGAATACTTTTGCACAGAAACTGGTGAAGAAGAACCATGTTTTAAGGTAAGACAGCTCCCACTGCTGATGCATATTTATAGCTTTCTAAAGAACAGAGCCAAAGTTTATGTTCAGAGGGTCTCTTTTATAAAGGAAGCTGTGTTTTTGTACTAATGTAGGACGTCTTGAATATGCGTTCTGTCTGGCTTTGAATGTGTCCAAGTACAATAACTAAAAGTGTCTCCCCTATTTATTTTGAGACATCTGTCTCTGAGGTACAAAAAGAATCTCTGGTTTGTTGCTAATCTTTACCTCAAATATATCTGATACATTAACCAGAAATGCTCTTTGGCAGACAGGCTTTGTGAACCAGAAATATTAAATGTGAATGTGAACTGTGAGGTCTGAACGCTGCAAGGACTTTGCAGTATACCACTGTCACTGCATTGTGGCCCGCAACGTGAATTAAATCCTTTTCAAATTTATAAGAATGATATCGTATGAGAGAGGTCCTTTTTTATTTGTGTACAGACTTTAGTAAACTACTTCCTTAGTTTTCACATTGTTTCCAGCATGAGTGCAGTTGCATATGTTTGCATGTAAAAGTGCATACTATCGTTCCATGATGAGAATGTTTGTGTGTGGTGTGTATGCGCCTCTATGCACTTCCCTCTTTGATTAGAGTGTCTAATTATTTACCCACTGTGGCAAGAAAACTATAAGTCTAGATAAATAATTCATGAACAGCCCTCATAATCCCTTTAAAGGAAAAGCAAAAATGTACTTTCCTTCCACTTCATGCAGATGACAAAATTATCCTGAAGTCTGTGCAGTCATTTAAATTCAGATTAATAATGGAAACACACAATGTGACTGTCATAAAATTAGACTTTAAGCTTAACTTTCTGACCCCTGTCTCAGACTGTTTACAGTAAAACTGCATGTGTGTGTGTGTGTGTGTGTGTGTGTGTGTGTGTGTGCGCGCGTGTGTGTAAGCCACAGTGTCCTGTGCTTAATCTGATACTAACCCGACAGTTACTGAGCTCCTCGGCTGTGAAGATGATAGTTCCACACTTCTTCCCAGGAATCCCACTGACAGAGAGAGAGAGAGAGAGAGACAGACTGATAAACTGATGAACAATGGAGGACTACAAGAGCAATAAACACTAATCCAGCAGTTATTTGTGGCTGTATTTGGGGCTACAAGAATTGGTTATGGTAATTTTCTGTCCTTCTGGCTTAATTTATTCAAAAACCTGTTTCTTCTGAAAACAAGTAACATCAGGGCACACTACAGAGAAGGGAGTTACTGAATAGAAAACACTTCTTTTTGATGCCTACAGAAATTGGTCAAGTTTTAAAGATCCTGTTTTACTAATTAGGAGCTACTGACTTGACTGTGTGATTCATGTCACTCGGTGAGCAAACATTCAACTTGTTATGGGTGAGACCAGGAGATGCTTCTATGTGTTGCTCTAGCCTAGAAAAATGGCCTGGTTGTTTAATTCCGAAGACTTGTGGCTCTGACAGGGGTTGTGTATTGCACTGAGGTGCATGACCAAAGTTGGAAACGAAACATTGGGCCCTATCATACACTTTGCACCGTGCTTCGGTGGCGCACTGGAAGGGGAAAGTTAAAAAATAATTCAGGGGAGTTTCCAGGTCAACCTTTGTTGCCTTGTTCCAGGAGCAGCAGAGGAATCCTGCTCTGCCCCGCCCAATGTGCCGCTGGCGCACAGTGGATAGTCCTATCAATTGTGTAGAATCATCTCATCAATTCAAAGGTGTGTGATGGGTGTTTCTCTGGCCAAAAATGCATGAACCAATGAGAGAATCTGCTTTCATTCCCTTTTGAGACTGGTTCCACAGTGCGCCAGTGGTGCAGGCGCATTGGTATTGTATACCCAGCACAAACACAGCTGAACTACAAGGATTTATTTATTTATTCATTTATTCATTCGTTCGTTCGTTTATTCGGCTGGACGAGGACAACGCTCAATGGATGTATTGTGTCAGACAGCTCCCAGCTGACCCCCCCTTAAGTCAAATTGTTTAGAAAGCAGACATTTCCATATTTTGTCATTTCTATTTCTACAATATATTTTCGCCTGCACAGGCAAACGCGCACATACGCAGGCATGCATGCATGCACACACACACACCCTGAAAAATTTAATTCATTTCGTAAATTAAATATAGTAATTCATGGTTGACGGACTGTTTTCTTTCAGCCACTTGTTGATATTGAATTTAAACTAAGAAAGGCGATTCAGCGGTGAGTAGACAGAACTCTTTGCTTCGGGTTCATGTTGTAGATAATTATTATTTAATCCTTGTTTTGTCTGATCAAATAAACACGAACAAGAAAGTCTGCTCCCCCTGTCAGTGACCGATCTGTTAAAGACGATCCAACAGTTGCGATCCTGTCCCGTCCATTAAGATTAATGGGGGGGGCTTACATAAATAAAAGGGGTGTGTGCATCTGAGTCATGCACACACTCAGATACACACGGTGTTTACTTCAAACATCATATTTTGTGATCAAGAATTTTTTCAAAGGGCACTTAACTAACTTCACTAAATGGGCTCTAATTTGTGGCACAGCGCAAGGTGGCGCAGGTTGGATTTACCCGTGATTGCCCGTATTTCTCTGTTTTAATCTTAATTCTTAACATGATCTAAAAAGATGGAGTACATTATTGCTAGGAGGTTGAGGAGGAGATACCGGAGGAGAATATATGTCACCAAAGGTTCTCTTATTTGGCGATGACAGAGCAGGAATGCAGGTGGATCACAAGCATGATGCCTGGATTAGCCTGCTGCTGTGTTTAATG
>JAQNCA010000028.1:8490601-8506578 GCA_029783725.1 Acanthurus tractus | reverse complement strand
GAGGGGGATGAATTAGATGGGGGGTTTGGGGAGGTGCTCTGTGTGTGTGTGTGTGTGTGTGTGTGTGTGAGTGTGTGTGTGTCAGGGTTAAGCTGCAGGGAGGTTGATGTGGCTACAGAGAAGAGGAACGACAGATACAGTAGGTGTACTCGTACATGTTTCACACTTGATTCATGTAAAAAGACAAAGAGGAGAGAAAAACCCCCACAAAAAACAATCAAAGCCGGTGACATAAAATGAAAATGTAATGTAGAAAAAAAAGTAAAGGTTCTTCTCTGTTATGACTTGTTTTTCATCTCATAAAAAGTCTCCAGCAAACATAATCTGGGCTGATGATTTGTTTTCCTCATTTGTTTGGATATAATCTTGCCTGTCTCCCTTCCTTCCCTTCGCAATTTCACTGAATCCAGACAACTGTAATAAAATTCTGCTTTGATCGGAAAATCACCACCTTTTGCAGAATAAATGAAACAGAGGAGAAAATCACCATGGTCACAATGCGTTATGTTTAAAATGTACTCCTATTTTTCTCACTGCTTGTGTGAGAGTATATTGTGTTACATGTTTTTGACTCTCGATGTGCGCTGTAAAGGTCATCCCAGCTGAAAAAAAAAAAATACAATAACAGCCAATGGAAGTCAGAGAAGCTTTCAGCCAGAGCCTTTTTTCATGTCCAGCGAGGCCACGTGAGCCAAAGGAACCGTGCTGTGAAGATAGCCGGTCGGCGGCCCAACTCGACATGGAAGGTCTAAGTACGTCCTCCGGGGTCTATCAAAGCTCCACCAGATCAAAGAGCAAACACCAAAGAGTAGCCGTGCACAACTTCGTCTCACTTCAAGCCTGACTTTCCTGCCATTGTTGAGCCAAAAATAGAACGCTTCAACCCCCAACTTTTGATCTCACAATGCAACTAAAATCTCTTTTGTAAAACTTCCAAAAGTAGATTTTAGTAGCGGTGCATGTTCCTCACGATGAATCAGTTTTAATGGTCTACCAATTGCAATTTGTAAAATTTGCATCCCCCTTCAAGCCAAAATACCACAAAGATATTAAAAGAGGGATAGGATACAGTAATTGAACTACAATGGTTGACCTAAAAATCAACCCAATGGAAAAATAAAGAGCAAATTCCCTTCTTTATGCAATCTGATTAATCTTTCGCTTCATTTTGCTGTTTATTTTTGTTCTTTCTCCCAGCGAAAACACTGCATGACTCACTGCCTGATTCAACCGGTAGCGCATCTCCCCTTAGCCATTTATCTCAAACTATTATGAGCAGGCAACGCACCGGAGAGCGAGGTGAGAGTCCCCTTTGCCTCGCCTCATTTATGTAAGTGATCACCTTAAAGCGCATGAGCATGCAGAACACAACAATACCAAACCATCTGTTGAACACAGCCAACTGTGCGAGAGAACACGGTTTAAATTCCTCACACTAAAAATACTGTATACCAAATTGATAATAACCACCACCTTTACACACAGTGGGATGATAGGAAGACACTGTATTTGGCATGTTAGAGACATATTCTGGCAGTACAGATGGTGAAACCGACAGTCAAATCTCTTTGAGCTTTCTTTAACATATAAATAGAGAGAAGATTTAGAGCGTGAGAGTTTTTAGGGAAAGAATATCACCTATGGAAACATCAGCCAGATGATAGAAAGCAGTCGACAAACATCAGGAGCTAACTTCAACATGGAACTCCCTTTTTCAAATTATTTCTCTTCCGCTTCAAGTCCCTTGAGCATTGTCTTTTGAAGTCTAAGGAGAATATATTTTGACTGAGCTTCATTCTGGAGAAAATAAGAGTTCTTAAGCCATAAAAGTACAAAATGCAGTGTATGCAGAGCCTTAGAAACGCTGCCTTATCAAGTGAGGTGTAACATGGAAATAACTTTCTGCTGCTATATATATTACATTGAAATCATTAGAGCCCCATTCACAGAGTCCCTTTATAAGAATGTGTGTTAGAAAAAAAAAGGAAGAGAACATTCACTGCTAATATATTCTTCTAATAAATTCTTCAACAATCCCAAAAGGAGAAGATAATGAGAACGGCAAGTTTGTGCATGTGTGTGTGCGAGTGTGCATGTGTGTGTTTGTGAACCAGTGTTCAAACATTTTTCACCAACATGTCCCCTAGTACTCCTTAATACTTTAAAGAGAACTTCAAGTGCATGTGCGTGTGAGTGTATGCACGTGTGTTTGCATGTGTGTGTGTGGGTGTGGACACAGGCTTGTGTGCAGTTTGACAGAAAGTTGCGTTGTATCATGGGAGAAGTCCTAATTTACGTTCCCTGCCGCTGAAAAATGGAGGTTTGACGAACAAATCAAATGGTACTGTGGGGGTCAATCAGCCATACACAACAGTAAGGTTGGTCCTGTTGTCCTGAGCTGGAGCTGCACGTCTCCTAAGTATTATTTATTATCATCTACACATGGACACCGAAACAAAATATGAAAGGCTCGAAAGAACAGAGCTGAACTGAGAGACGTGCATTAACACAAACACACAAAGACTATGATGCAGCGTGCAGCAGCCATGAGGCAAAGTAAGTCTGAAGCACTTGGTGAGCTGCCATGAGTCAGGGAGTCAGTCTCTGGACTGTGACAGGACTTCCTCAAGCTTTGTGCAGCCTCTAATGGAGTAATGAAGAGCATACTGGCAGGTTAATGGAAGCCAATCGACCACGAGCTCCGCCACCAGCAGGTGACCAGAGGAATACTAATCATTCAGAAGCTTCCTTTTCTTATGTTCTACTTAATCTTCTAATATCTCCCAGTGCTTAAACTGCAGAACTATTCTCCATTAATATAAGATGGCCGGAGGCAACCTCTGCAACCTCCAGAGGACAAGTGATAGTGACTGTTATTTAAGTGTTTTGTAGATTAAGTCCGTGACAGATTATATTAAAGACCACAACAAACAAAAGTCTTATCCAAGGTTGAAGTGGAGCTAATCTGTAGATAGAGAAAAGGATTGGGTGCAAACTTTTTCCAGCTCCCTCCACTTTTGAGTAATAAGTTCACCTTGCCTGACTGCCCTTTTAAAACTAATGATATTCTAAACTCCATAGCTTTCAGCCAACTGCAGCTGGCAGAGCTCTCATCTTCCCGCTGTACGGGTGCCAATTCATATGCAAGTGTGTATGTATCACTGTGTATGCTTGTATTATGCATGCAATATATGCATATGTGTGTGTGTGTGTGTGTGCGCGTTGTTTCCGTGTCTTGTCATGTCTTTGAACAAGACTGACAACAACTTCTGGGTTTCTCTGCAAGGCGGTGCTCCACCGTTTGTTAAGTGATAGACAGCATGGTGAAACGGCAGAATGCTAATGACAAAATCAAAGAAGTGACTGCAGCAGGAGTTACAAGAACGGCAATGAAAGGCTGTTAAAAGAGGATACAACTGAAAATTATAGACGATATAATTAAAAACTGAGGATATGTAGGAAAGGATTAGTTTAAACGTGTGTGACGAAGTCCAGCATTAACATATTAGATAATAATAGCTTGTTTTGGGAGCCCTCAGGATTTGTTTCATGTGATAGTCCCTCCGGTAAATAGGGCAAATAATAGCACACAGTCAAACACAGAGAACAGCGCCAACGGTCATTATCACAATTCATTTGCCCGTGTTATCTCAAGAGCCGCTCTTACATGGTCTCCTTTGAAAAGGCGCAGTCAAGCACACTTCATGCTCAACCCTAATGGAGGAAAGACAACACAAAGCAGGAAAAAACATTTAACAGGAACACTGCACGCTTCACGGTTGCAGATGCACATTAAAAAAAGTCAATTTTTATTGGTTTTGGGGTTAACATTTAAGGACATATCTCATGGGCTTCAACTAGCCTACCAATTATTTTTACGACTATGTTTTTTATCGAACCGGTTCATTCTTAAGCCTGTATATTATTTCACTATATTCAACGTACATTATAAATTACCAGAGCCTAAAGTGATGCTTGTTTATTAAACCAATCGTGAGATGAAAAATATTCACTCTGATATAAAAAGGAGATCACATACTACAGGTCTGAGATATAAAAAAGTTCACAAATGCTGACTAATCAATCATTAATCATTCGCTGATTGTTTGTTTCTCCGTGGATCAGCTCATTAGAAGTCACTAAAGCTGGCCTCGTTCAGAGCTGCTGAAAACTCCCCTTATTTATTTTGATTAAAGCTGACTCAATATTATCTTACACGACCAACAGAGTAATGGCTTTATACTCACACTTATAATCCATCTCATCCCAAAGATGTTTAATTGGCTAGAGTCCCAGAAACTGTGCCGACAACTCATCATTTCTGTAATATTTTTAAGATTATGAAGAGGCTGGTTGTGCCTCTGTCCTCGATGGAGGAGGCTGTGTGGCAGAGTGTCACTTGTGGGCAACAATGCTTTAGTAGATTTCAAATGAAGCTCAACATCTTATACCACTGGGTCTAATTTGTGCAAGAAAATACTCCCACACAGTTTCCACTAGCCTGTCTCTTTGACACAATGTAGGACTGATGGACGACTAGGTGAAGTAAGTCAGTAAAGTTTGATGATTATACGTCCACTTTTTTGCTCTTCTGCTGGTCTTCTGCTGCTGGTTTGCAGGTTTCATGAGCTAAATTTAGACTTTCCTTGTTGCACCGAGCTGTCGCTTACTTGTGGCCCCCCTAACAGCCGTAGGCCCCTGACCTTCCTCACTGCCAAGGTGTATTTGCCTGCTTAAGTGCAAGCCAGCAGCACGTTTTCTTTCTTTTTATCACACTGCAATCCCAGGAGGTTGGAGCTGTTCCTGAAACGCAGGGACAACAACCTCTGGCACTGCAGCAACCAATCAAAGTTGCTCAGCTTATCCTTCATGCCCGAACTAAAGTGTGGTTTAACAGCAAATGAACCTCATGACCTTGTCTACATGGTGACACACTGATTCGCTGTTTGGAGGAGCTGTCTGCTTTGCTTCAGTGATCAATTTAACCTCATAGAGTATTCAGTGTGTACAGAAACTATGAGTGGAGATGATGGATATAGGCACTAAAAGAAATTGGGAGACAGGATATGTATGTAGAGACAGAAAAGAAGGTCTCGGAAAGGTGAACATATAAAAGAGTTATAGGAAGAGTGGACAAGTGCACCACAAAAGCATGATCTGCTTAAATTATTGATGGGGTCGACTGCTCCACTCAGCGAGTACAATGTGACTCCATCCCAGTGACATAAGCGGTGCTCCTCTTGAGCTTGCGCCAGCGCTCGTGGCAGGAAGGCAAACACACCCCTCGCCTCCACTCCCCTCTATTGGGGAATGAGATTAAAATTGCATAGGACGATGGAACAAGAGGCCGCAGCTTTTAAGAACACGAGTGGGCGAAGGACAGGGAGATTAAGCGAGAGGGGGGGACTGGGTGCAAGGATGGAGAATGCAAGAGAGTTCAGGGAGGGAGTAGAAATTAGAAGTCAAGGGGGAGACTGTGAGAGGGAAGACGAGAGGGATGCAAGGATGAGAGTCCGCGAGAGAGAGAAGGATGGAAGGAAGGGGATGTGACCGCAACACAAAAGCCCACCATTTCCCAACGCTCTCACATTCACTCGTTCATCACTTATTACTCATACAGTCATCCATCGATTGACTCAGTCACTCGACTCATTTACTCTCTGTCCATACCTCCCCCGCCTTTATGTTCAATACACTCGGCTCCAGGCAGACCTTATAAAGTTTTATAAGCCCCATGGCTCTTTGCTCAGCAATCAGGCATGACGTTACAAGACGAGGCTGACACAAGGCAATGGAGGATGTAAAACTGATGGGCTCTTATAGTTTCTTAATGACACTTTTCAGCCCAATAGTCAAACATTTGTGCACACACTCACACATATTTACGCAGGGTGGCATAGCAGGGGGCAGCCCCACTGTAGCAGGCCTCACTGGGACAGTGCCGGCCAAATGGAGATAGCTAATTATAGCAAATAAACTGCACTGATCTGTGCCATTAGCCAGTCAGTAATGAAGCAGAGTGGAGGGCTGCTGTGAAACTGATGAATAGGCTCTGGCTCTGAGTAGCAAACTCCCTGGCCTTTAGTTCAGCTCTAACAACGCTGCCTTCTGAGGAGAGTGGAGTGCATTAAGACAAGAGGCATAACAACACTTTGGAGATGAGATAAATAGAGACAATGAGACTGTGACAGAGAGGATCAAGGGAAGGAGGGAGAGAATGAGAGAACTTGGGAGGTAATATAGAAAGAGCATGCAGTAAAGGAGAAAGTGTGCTGGTATGCAGATTGCTGAGATGCTTAATGTGCTGTATTATGGGTCAGAGGCAAAGAGCTCCCACTCCCTCTCCTCCTCTAGCCTCTCCTCGAAGCTCCCGTAATGTTTTGCTCTCCACTAATAGCTCACTAAAGCTGCCACTTAGGAAAATTCAAATAACAGAAAACAAAATGCCTTGGAAGGAGTCAAACATAAAATTAGAGCCCCGGGGCCCAGTGCACTCAAAGATTAATAGACACCCTGAAAGAAAATGGAGAGGCCTTATTGTATTGTCATGCTACAACCACACAAATACACGCACATACACGCACACACACTGATACTTAGAGGGTATTGAGTTGAACCCAGATCTAAAGCAGAGAATCAATTATACATTTGCATTTCACAGTAGATGAGTTCTTAAATTAACAACAACACGGATCACTTTGAGGTCTGCTGCATAAAAGGCACCGACAATAAAAGGCAGTGAGTCAAGAGCTGCTCATGTTTTTAACATCCACAGCGGTGTGTACAAATGTGGAAAACAGGCTTTGCCCTTTCATTTGTGCATTTTTTATCTCTACTTTCCAAAGTGTGGAAAAGTAAGGAGTGCCATTAAGCAGTTTATTCATAACATCTACGATCAAAAGACTGTGACAGTCAGGAGGTGCCTGCTGCTTATCTCTAGATCATCTGGACCAGTGAGGTTTTACAAAGTGAATACTTCTTAATTAATAATAAGTAATGATCATAGATTGCAGTAAAAAAAAGCAGGGGATATATTTCTGTCAATTTTCCGTCGAGTGTATGTGTACACGTTGGCCCTTGGCCGCAGAGAAAAAGAGTCAGATCCCCCTGACGACCTGCCAGTCCATTCGCCCTGCACAAACCGCTGTCTGCCTCTGCCCATCTCAGCCTGCTGCTTAGCGCCCCAGGCCTCTGTGAACTCCACTGGCTGTCTATAGAGGCCTTTAAGGTCTGCTTTGGCCTTACTCTGGGTTGCCATGGAAACGAGAGAGCAAAAAGAAAACATTTCCATCCTGTTCAGTGACATAATATATCAAAAACAAGAGTCACAGATTGAAACTGGAGAGCCACAGAGTGAGGTAGAGCAGGAAGATGCAGCAGGCGCTCTCAGAGAGATGAACAACACCGACAAGGGGGTGGACTTCATGGACACACACACACACACACGCTACAGCTGTATGTGGTCTTGCAGCAAGTAACATAAACTCTCTCTACATGCCTTTAGGTGTCTGTGTATTGTGTCTGTATATTGTGCTAGCATCACATAAAGGTTAAAAGTGTACACAGTTTTCAGTCACAAGGGTGCTAATTATGCCCTTGTGAGCCAGTGTACAGAGATACATACTGTATACACACACACACACACACACACACACACACACACCACTAGGCCATCCCCACGGTTGCCAGTCACACCCAGAAGCAGCAGCTCCAATCACAGTAGAGGAGATAAGGAGGCGACACTGAGTCGCTGCAGAATCACGACTGTCACAGCTGATGTGTCACCAGGGAAGGAATTAGAGTGAGCGTGCAGGGGTTGCCCGCTTCCTGAGCCCTCGCGCTGATTAGCATACATTTGTAAACAAAGAAACAGAGGGGGAGAGGGCCTTGGTGCTAGCCTAATGCGCTGTCAAGATGTTAGCAAAGAGTCAGAGCCAGACAGAGCATCTAAATGAGGTGAAAGCGCTGGAGGAGACCTTTCTGTGATAATTCATCCATCTTCCACGTTCCTGACAGCTCAGCTGCTGCACTGGGAGACAATGAGAAAGGAGGCTGTGCCAGACCTGCATCCAAAAAAACGTGCACCAGATGCGAGCGAGTCCCAGGCTTCGGGTCTCATGGTACCAAGTTATGTGAGCCAGACATTATAAAAGACAGCAACTTCTCTTGTGGAAGCGACAACACGAGGAGACGGAGGTGTCAGAAAAGAGGAAGGAAAGGAAGAGAAAAAAGGTGAGTTTATCTAACAGATGGAGACTGATAGCATTTCAGAAAACTCAACACACTTGAGACAAGACCGACCCCTTAATATCCTTCCTCGGTTAACTATCTCTGTCCATCTTTTCTTTCTACCTCACAAACACCCTCCTTATTTTCCTTTCTTCTTTCATTCTTTTCTGTCGCACATGTGCTTTCTCTCCTTTATTATTTAAAAAAAAAATTCTTTTCTTTTCTTCCTCACCTCTTCCCCCTCTTCCTCTCACTCCCTCTCTGCACTCAAGTGATGGGTCGGCAGCGTTAATGCCTGGATATTGTTTTCATGTAGAACCCCGGCGTAGTCATTATCCTCCACCCAGTATCTGATTATTATCGTCCCAAAGAGCCATTATTTTCCCGATAATATTGCCTGTGCGCTGAGATAAAAGAGGGAGAGAAAGGAAAAAGGGGTGATGAAGGAGTGAAAAATTGCAGCTGTAGTTAGTGGCAGTAAGGGGTTACAAAATGAGAATAAAAGATGAAAGAAGGCAGGAGGAGGGGAAAGGAGGACAGAGGAAAAAGCGGGGCAAAAGGAAGCAGGCAAAAACTCAGAAGAAAAGGAAGAGGAAAGGTGTTTCATACATGGAGGAGGGGAGGAAAAGGGAAGGTGGGAGAGGAGGACAGCAACAATAATAGCCTTGTCTTATCACTGTACAGTGAAAAATTCCCTTCTCGTTGGGGAGTTAGTGTCTCGGCTGGGGCCAGGCCTGATGACAAAACACCTTCATCCTGCACTGCGGCGATGGCTATTTATGATCAGGCAGCTTATACGAGTCGGCCGGGGAGCCAGCTGAGTCTCATCTGGGGTTCTTCGCTCCTGGGATTCAGTGACAACCTCAAATGTGGCCGTTCTGTCACGTCCTAACTCCCCCTGCCCCCGTCGTCCTGACAGCTGTTTCAGCATGTCATCCGCTGGTTACCGGTGACAACTCGGAATTGTGAACATCTTTTCCGACTCTCTTAATTGTCATCTGGCCACCTGTGACAGCAGCGCACACACGCACACACACGTTCGGTTTGAACAGAGTCGTTGAAAAGATGAATTTAATTACGGCATTCTGTAGCACTCGGATGTTTCACAGTGCTTAAATGAAATAATAATGCGCAGAAACCTCATTACACAAGAACCCTCTTACTGGTACTGCAGGGGGGAACTGCCTAGTCAAGATCCCTCTAGAGAACAGTCCAATTACAGCAATACTTGGCAAATACAGGCTTTTCGAGGTGCGGGATATAAATTTAATGGTATAACAATATGTGTTATTCAGCTATGTAAACATAATTACATAAAACCTGAGCAAATGAATGAATAAAAGTGTGAGCCAGCTCAAATCCAACACCAGAAATTCTTTCTCTCCCTCAGAAAAAGTGAGTGAAAACTCCAAAAGCCTGCTGACCCTGAATCAGTCAGGAGGGACCGAAAAATCCAACAAGCAGAACACAGGACTCTACCACGTAATTAATTCCATGCAAGCTGCTCCAATTGCCAGCATTTTGTTTCTTGTGACTGTTTACCAATTTACATATTCCTGCTTGGTGTAAATTATTCATGGGTGTTCCTTTCCGTATCCTCCCGTGACAGCACAGGCAAGCCACACTACAAATACGAGAGCAACGACAGAGTCCACTGATCGACATCTCTGACGACTGCTTGGAAAAGAAAAGGAAGGTGAGAGAAGGATCCAGGGACAAGACATAGAAGAAGGAGAGGAGGGGGCGGTCCTGCACAGCCTTGGCAAACAACACAGTCAGCTGACAGACAGAAGCCTGATTCTATGTGCTTCTCTTCTTGTATGTGAATGAGGTTGGACGTTTTAAAACACATGCCGCACAACTGTTATTCTGCCTAAACCAACCATAAGTAAGGTAGTTACAGTTCTGTCACAGGCGCAAAAACAACAGTAAACCATCCAAATGATGGTGACATTTATTTGCAAAACATCGATTAATTACACTTCAAATGAGCAACTTTGTAAAAACCTAGAATCCAAAAGATATCAGTTTTTGTTTTTTGACAGTCATGTTTTTATGGTTAACAGTCTGAGCCTGTCGCTGGCAAACACAAGCACTTTTACTGGTCAAAGGCTACTCTGACAGTGCTGTTTCCCCCAGGGAATGAATTCAGGGTTACCATTGCTGTCCGTTTTGCAGCTGCTGGACTTACAGTTTAAATTTTGTAGTTGATGCATCACTCAAATGAAAAGCAGCAGCAAATGTGATATCTACATATACATTATCTACGGACTCCCTGGAAATGACTTAGATGGCCTTCATAACTCAAACATTATGGTATACTTAGTAATTTCCTAATAATGGGGAATTAGTGTTGGACGTGTGACCTTTGGCAGCCGGGAACATGACCGTTAATCAGATGACTAAAACTGTCAATAGCAGCGTGTCATCGATTCATTCAACACACAAAAAGTAAAAAACAAAAACAAAAAAGAACTCTCAACTTGCACAAACAAGCAGCTCTGTCTCACGCATACACACACACACACGCGCACACACACACCAAAGCTTCATCACACAGGTGCTGTACAGCTTTGAGTCAACAGGTTTTTCCAGTCGACTCCATTAAAAGACACAGCTTCATAACTGAGTCTGTTCAGTTAGTTACACAACAAATATCCCTCCTGTGATTCATTTCAAACAGTCTTGATAATTTCTAATTTTGTTTAATTCCTGGTCAGCCATCACATCCCACCATAAACTACTAGATCAGCTAGCAGCTAACTTAATAGCGAGCTTTATTATGGACATCTTCAAACCTTGTTAGGACTCAGTTGTAAAGTTTTTCCAGGCAAAGTTCTTATGTCAGCCGCAAATAAAAATCAAGAGTAAGCATATTTTTCATTAAAAGTCAACTGACTGCATTCATGGTGCCCTATGGGGTTACAAAAGCTCCATTAAGATGCTCCTTGGAAGTGATAAATATGCAAATGAAGGTGAGTACCATAAGTCTATTTTGGATTCTGTTTGTGACTTGCAGTAAGTTGCTTACTTGCTTTGTAAGCTTTTCCTCCATGGACCCTATGATACATTTTGCATACCCATCAGTTTGCTGATGTAGAACAAAATAAAAAAAAAAGAACCTAAAGAACCTGTATATTTTTAAACATCAAGAACATCAAATGAGATGAGACAGTTTAGTCAAAAAAAAGGAAAAATACTAATGCTGCATGTTGA
This sequence comes from Acanthurus tractus, assembly GCA_029783725.1. Classification (NCBI taxonomy): domain Eukaryota; kingdom Metazoa; phylum Chordata; class Actinopteri; order Acanthuriformes; family Acanthuridae; genus Acanthurus; species Acanthurus tractus. The sequence continues at coordinate 8,495,133 of JAQNCA010000028.1, read as the reverse complement.
TATGTGAGCTACTTGACAGCCCCGTTTCCATTTTTAAAAGATTGTCAAGGAAAATGGCACTAATAGGATGAGCAAGAGGGTGCAAAAAAATCATTTTGATGTGCTTAATTGAACAGATGCCAGGCTGGCTCAGTGTTTAAACACAGGCGGGGCCTCAATCAATGCATTTTTCCACTGATATGCAGAACCAGATTACAACATGTCCAAGCACAGAGTCAGAATAACTCAGGCTCCTTCTTCTTCCCTGCTTGGTAACATGCTTAAACAAGTAGGCCCTTCAAACACTATGCTGCCAAGATTCTGCCTGACACGTATGAAGTGTTGTGTTGCTGTGCCTTTGTCGTCTTTGACTTAAAGCCATCAGGTCATTAAAACACAGATTTTTTTTTTGATTTATGCCTGTTTTTGCGTTGTGTGCAGACATGACCAGGAAACTGGGAGAGAAAATAAGTCTTAATTTTCCATAAACAGGGAAACAACCTAACTCATCCGAAGGTTTATTTATCAAACTGCTTAAAGTGACTCTTTTCAAACACCCCAGAGGTCTCTTTAAGCTGTTTACAAATAGCTTTTCAGGTTGTATGTGGATGTAATGGGCTTACAGAGACAAAGGTGAGCACACGGATTCAGAAACATGTTTAGAAAGAGTGCTGAAAACTAACTGGTCTCGACAGAAGTTTAAATCGTATTTTTTTAGGCTGCTGCTGCTTTCTTGAAATGCTAATTTTATCGAATGATGTATCGATGATTTTCTTTTTTAATCTTGTTTGCCAACACTTTTCATGCATCTGTACTGTCAGAACTTGACAATGTCAGCATTGAATTCCTCTGTAAGGTTTTCACTCGTGCACCTGGTCTTCCAGCAGCAGACTTTCCCGGCTGCTCCAGTTTGCTGCTCTTATATCTTATATCTATCTATATGTTTGCTGAATTATATCAACTTCAAAATTTAAAGTATGTCTTATCTATTATCATCTTCCTGTGGTTACATGTTTCATATTAATACATCCTGTGCTGATTGCAACATGAGAAAAAAAACAATTTTGCACAATAATAAGTTTCTTAATAATAACAGACACATATTTATCACATTAAGTTTGACAAATACAGATCTGTTCATGGACACACACGACTATATAACCTCATGCAATCCCACTCCAGCTCTCATATAAGACCTCATAATATCCTACTAATATTACCCACATATCTCGAGTGCCCCCCCCCTTTTATTGCTTTATTTCAGAGGAGGAAAAGAGATGAGCTGCCACAGTTCATTCATCTGTGAGCTGATATGCTGTGTGTTATGACCCATATCTGAACTCTTGAAACCACACAGTCAATGGCGACCCGCAGGACAAAGCTATGCACATCTGACAGGAAAAATTTTGCAGCACTGCACAAACATTAGCCCTCTCGTTCTGTTTAATCTAAGGCAAAGTTATTGGGAGGGCGGCTAACAGCCAGTGTTTGGCAGTAATATGACCCGGCCTCCACTCGCCTCATGGTATACCAGAGTCTGCAGACCCTTCCAGCCATATCCCTGGGCAACCAGTTTTTCACCCTGTTGGAGGACTTAATGTTAAAAACCATCGCCTTGGGCAACCATGTTGAACTGAGAAAGAGCTGGAGGGAGAGAAGCAAATTTCAATCTGTTACCCTGAGCAACACTCACAATACCATCCTGTCGGTACACACACCTACCTCTGTGGAGCCAAAACAAGACCTCCCCTGAGTCACGAGCCTGTATTAACCTGACAGAATTGTTCCATCCTCTCTCCTTCGATCGCTGCTGTGTTCTCTGTCTCTCTGTGTTTCTGGCTGTACCCTTCTTCAATGCTGGATTTTTATGACTTGGTAATATAACTAGTTTTGCTACTCCCACTTCCTTGGAGCAAGTCAATAAACCAATGTCAATGTACGAAAACTGGCGAGATGATATCCTCCACTCCTAACAACTGATGCTATGCTGAGTTTATGAGACAGTTTAACCTTGACTAAAATCAAAAAACATAATAATTACTCTTTCACATTTCTTCTACAAATTAAATTGTTGCAAATGTTACCAATGGTGCAATTCATGACATTCTAGAACAAACTATTACTCTGTTTGGAGGTAAAACTCGAGCTGTGCACTGTGTATTCAGGGTTTATTTCTTTGTCTGTGTAGCTAAAGTACATGTGAGTTGACGAATATTAACTAAGAGACAGTGAAATTTTTAAAGACTTGGAGTTAACCTGCAGTGATCTGAGTACAAAAAACAGAAATTACAACTTCACTCCTCTTTACCTCTCTGAGCTCCTGTTTGTTAACACAACCACCTGCACTCTCAGGTCGTCTTCTTCCATTCAACTCTCTGCACCACCTGCCCGTTTAACCCCCATGGGATCTACAGCCTTCAGACGTTCTGCCTTCTGCCTCTTTCCAACAGCATCCTCTACAGGGCAAAAAGTCATAGGGTAATGTGTGATGGGTAAGACTACCTGGTATCATTTACTGGCCTGGCACACTTTAATAGGCATTACGCTGTCTTTAGAGCTTGATGCTATCCAATTAAGCTATCAGCCTTTTCTAGCAGGCTTCTGAGGAGTGATCTGTGTATGCCAAAAGGAAAGGAACGTAAAATAAAGTCCATTAAATTGCAGACTGTTGTAGAATGACAGCGGAAGACTGTCACTGCCGAAGACAAAAGCCAATTCTGCTTAGTGTGGGCTCAGTGAAAATGCGCTCCCTGAATCAAGTTGTATAAAGACAGAAGACATTCAATTGTCATGCCAGACAACACGGCAGTGTGGGAAGCCGGAGGCTGCACACAGGCGAAGCTTGTGTCTTTCTGCTGTTGTTGCTAAACACATCAACTATGCATGAGGAACAGCGGAGCAAAGAGGACACGGACCACAGTGGAGCAGAGGGTGGTGGTGTGTAGGTGGAGAAGAAAGACAGGGACTGAAACACAGACACATGCCGCACACACATGCGCAGTTTGCACTTTCCGAACCAACATCTCTTAATTTACAATCCTCCAAATCTACAGGTTAGTTCAGATCTTGATTTTTGAGCCGCTGTACCTTTTTTAAACTCTAGTTGGCAGTCTCACACACTGTAAAAGTGGACGTAAAACTGCAGCTCTGGGTTCCAGTGGACAGGAACACAACAATAACCAGGTGCGATTGTATCACAACTTCGTCTCGGTTATCACGATCGTTACACCCTAACTCTTTGTACCAAATACTGTGTGCACAATACAAGTTGACAAATATACTCTATAAAGGAAGGAACAGAAACTGAGGCAGTTGGCAGGGTGACACTAAAAGAGAGAGACATACTGAAAGACAGACAGATGGAGGTGTGAACAGAGATAAATGGGTTGAGACAGAAGAAGCTGGAAGCTAAAGACGCAAGAGAGGATGGAAGAAGAGAAGACAGTCGTAGAAGTAATGAGATGAGAAAACGAGGCGACCTTAATCAGCCACTCACTACGTTGTACACACTCATGCACTCACATACACACACAAACATACCTACAAACCCAGGGTGTGTGTGTGTGTGTGTTTGCACAGCAGTACTCTGTTTCATTACAGACCCATTTCCCCTTCCTAATACCTGGACAGGAGCAGGCGATAAGGAATGTACGCACTTTCCTCTGTACACAACATCTCATTTGAGCAGAGGAAATTGGAAAGAGGAGGAGAAAGGAGGAGAGCGGAGAGGTGAGAAGGACGGCAGATGAGGCTGTAAAAAGACTGGACGGAGGAGAGCAAGGTAAGCAGCGAACGAATGAATGTTTGCCAGAGAGAAGATAAGCCCGGTCCAACTTGGCCAAGGCAGAGGTGTGGATTTGAGATTGGGGGATGGGTGGAGGAAAGAGGAATAAAGACTGGTGTAGCTGAGGAGAAAGAGAGAGAGGGTGAGCAGACAAAGTGGTAGACGGGTAAAAGGGCATGCAGGGGAATGCAAGCAAGCGGCCGAGCTAATTTCCTCTACTTCTTTCAGATATGTTTGAGCAGAAGAATAAAAAGCGTGGCACGTCGTGAGGACTTCACAGCGAAAAGGAAGGCAGCTTGATGGAGAAACAAATCAGAGTGAGACAGAGTTGGAAATAGACACGGATAGAAAGGGATGCAACACCAACCGCAGCAAAACTACTTAAGGGTGAGCCGAGGGTCAAAGGAAACAAAGAAGAGCAGCAATAAAGAAGGCCGAGCGGCAAAAATGCACATGATGCTCATTGTTCAGGACAACATGGCCGGCAGCGCTCACACTCGGGCCTGTGCTGAGGGTCGCAAGAAAACACTGCGGAGGGGAGTGACAATATTCCTCATAACACAAGACCAAATTGCTCTGGGCTGTGTCAGGGGACATGAGTAACACCAAAAGCCAGCCAAGAGCAGAGCAATGTCTGTATTAAGAGCCTGCAGAAAAAAAAAAAAAACAGGCGGGGGGGAGGGGGGAGGTCAAATAATACGCACAGCAGCATAAGTAGCCGTACAAGAGAAACACGGCCCAGTGTGTATTAATCTGGGCAAACGGGGGC
>JAQNCA010000028.1:8472879-8483214 GCA_029783725.1 Acanthurus tractus | reverse complement strand
ATCGCGTTACAGCAAAAAGCAATACATTACAGTAATCACATTACTTTTGGAATGCATTACTCCCAACACTGGTTAATTGGTAGTAGGAAGCAGTTGGGAAACATACTGAGAGAATTCCCCACTTTATTTTGCTGCTTGTATCGTTGTTGTTGTCACTGATGCTCTCTGTGTCTTTGATGTGTACGCCAGACACCAGACAAAAAAAGTGTCGACAGGTGTGCAAAGAATTAGATTCATTAAAAATCTCTGCTTTTAACCTCAGAAACAACAACACATGTAGCCACGTGCACACAAAGCATGTCTAATTAATTGAATTCTTGAGTGGGCTACAAACGCGTCCTGACGTCTGAGCTCCCAGATGGCTCCGAGACAAACATTCCTCGCATGATTGCATGTGTGTGTGCATGTGTGTCTATACAGCCTCTGTACAGCACTGAGGGCTACGTGTGTCTGCCTGGCCCCGAAGCCCTCCGACACCCAAATCAGCCCGACTCTCAATTAGTGGAATCAGAGGCTTTAAAATGGGAAAGACCAGAGGGAATGCTGGGAAAGACAGAACAGGCAGAGACAATAAAATTAAAGGGAAAGCGCCGCAGGGACAGACAAGAAAAGAGGAGAGGGAGCATATTCATAAACGTAGCTAACAGCAAAATTTGGCATGTTTTTCAGACTCTAATGTGTTGACCGGCATGCAGTACCGAATGCTGTATGTCATGTTTATCCATGTTCAGTACAACAGATGAAAAGGATGCTATTTTGTAGGTTTATATGCACAGGGTTTAAGGGAAATCTACTAGACTCTGAGTGACAGTTTTAACTGTCAAAATAGTGAATACTGTGGATTGACCTTGCACCTGTAGAATTACTTTGTTGTTAAAACATGCACATAACTTTTGCCTCTCTGTCAGAGACAACTGGTCAAATGAAATATACAGATATATACTAAAAATATGGTAACGAGTAAAAATGTGTCACTAAAAAAGAGAAAATGTTGCCATTGTCACCACTTTTGTGTTTGTAATCTATGGTGCAATGAAACCTGAATTTTCTGTTTTCGCCCGTCTTTTCTTTCTCTGCTGTTGCTTTCAGATCTGGAAAAAACTTACAGCTGGGGTTTGTTTTACCGGGATATTAAAGGTTTTATAGAAGAGTCTGCAGGGAGAGGAAGGCAGAGAGGGATAAAGCAGAAAGGATAGTGAGACTTTTCAGGGGTCTGAGACAGACTGACAAGCAACTCAGACTTAAATCCAAATTATTCTTTGCATTCTCTGGAGGTGAAAGATTACATAGAAGGTAAGTGCTCACTGTGACTCCTAAACCTTTGTTTACAATTAGGGGCCAACAGTGTAGGACAGGCAGAGACCACTCCGGCTTCCCAGAGCTGTTCAACATTCAGGGAGAGTGGCAGGTTAAATAGGCTCCAGCTCCGGTTGTTAATCGGTCACAGGTGGGTCCTAGTTCAGGTCTTTATCAGCAATGAATCACTTGATGGGAAAGAGAGTCCATGTGGCACTCTCTGCTCAGGTGTTCTGCTGACCTGCTCTGCTTCCTCTCTCTCTTCCCATCATGGTGTATTGGCGGTGTGTTCACTGTCAGTCACCATTATACACCACACTCTTGCTTTTCTGCACAGAAAACCCCTTTCTCTTTGAGGCTGCTGTCATTTTGGGGGGACATAGGCAGTCATTACCTTTTGTATCTGAGGCAGAGAGACAGAAAAGTCAACTCAACAAAATGACTCCTCAAGCACAATGGGCATTTCAGACTAACATGTTTTCTTTAGTTCTTAAGTTGGATAAAATGAACATTTCACCCAAATGATTGACTCCCTGCTCAGTATTTGTTCAACCTCGTAGCTCTTGCCTGCAAAATATATTTCCTCAAACAGATAACAGCTGCATATACCTGCCCTTCTGTTTTTTCTCTTTACCTCCATACGAGAAAACACAAACATTTTTTTGCTTGTTTACCAAGAAAAGATGTTCATCCATCCACCCAGTACACATTACTGCTGCTTGACCATGATTACAGTATTTACATCATTTAAGAGTTTTGGTTTTACAGATCTTCATGTTTCTCTTCAGCACCCTAAAAATACATTTTTCTACACTCAGGAATCCTTTAGGGAGCTTGAGTGAAACACTTTTGCAGATCCAGTTACCCCTACTTTAACATTTTGGATTATCTGAGGGACATTTAAATCTCATTGCGGAGAGGTTGTGCTCTGCTCTGACCTGAATAAAGTGCTAAAGTTAGCTGAGGGCCACAGGCCTGTCTCCGCTAACAGGATGAGGTTGTGAGGCCAGACTCCCTGAGATGCTCAGTCAAGTATAAACAAGCACATAGTGTTTGCGGAGAGGTGAACGGAGCTGAGCGATGATAGCCGTTTTTAGCTTGACTTTTGTCCATTTTGTTCATCTGCTAGGGAGCAGGGTCTGAGTACAGTCTTTTGCGTGTATACGTGCAAGTCTGTGTGTGTGTGTGTGTGTGTGTGTGTGTGTCTGTCTGCAGAGATGTGGTGTCAAACTCAGGTGACTCACATGTAGCTGTGTGAGTCAACCTGCTGACAGGAAAATACAGCGGTGGAAAGTTGATACAGGCTTCAGGTAGCTTCACTGTCATTTATATAATGGCTTGCGCGCACACTAAAATGTATGTACACACACACACTCTATCTATATGGCACTCTGCTCGATTGCAGCACACTGTATTCAACACATTTTTTGTGGTGTGGTCAGCAGGTTTCAGGTTTTCCGCACTGACGTTCACACATCCTGTGTCTGAAAACAGAGATACAAAAAGCTCTTCTACGCAGCAGAGAGACAGTTCAATTCTCTGTTAAAAAAAAAAAGCATTTAAACTCTGTATGATAAGGCTTAACAGGTTTATAGGTTTTTAAAATATGCACAGTCCTCATTAAGTCACAGCTCCTACACCTGGGGGCAAATCTGAATGCCTTCAGACTCAGGTCCTCTACAGCTTAAAAAGGAAGCATGCAAGCAAATTTAATGCACGAGTGTGTGTGTCCAAGTCCATGTGTGTGCTTGTGTGTTTTTGTTTGTGTGTGTGTGTGTGTGCATGTTCCCCACAGATGCAGCCTCCCACAATCCCGGAAGGAATAGAATCGAGGCAACAAAACAGGAATCCCTTCGCAGCATATGAATGAGCAGAGAGTGCTCGAATTAGGGGAACGAATGGAGAGGGACCGCATTTTTGTATGTGTGGGTGTGTGTGTGTGTGTGTGTGTGTGTGTGTGTGTGTGTGTGTGTGTGTGTGTGTTTCTAGGCACTAGCAGGGATACAGCAGCCTGCAGCAGGACACAGGTGCTACATTCTGCAGACACATCACACACAGGCAGTATTCTCACTGTAACACAGGCAGTTATAGGTGGTGATGGTGATGAGGGGGAGTAAGAGTGACAGAGAGGAAGCTGCCTGTCTCACCACATCGAAATGATGGAGGTACACCACCTGCAGAAAGGCCAGTCCAAGCTCTAACTCTTAACAGCCAATGGGGGAGCCAGATTGTGGCAAACAGAAAGAGACACAAAGACTTTGTTGTTCCGCTCACTGGATAAAGACTCAAAAACAAACAGCTATAAATGTCCATTATAATAACATTAAACTGCATTATTACTGTTTTGCACAGCACCATCAAATGACCTTAAATATTTGTTTTTGTATTGTGTTGCAGTAGAGCAACAATTAGAGAAAAGAAGAATATCACCACAGAGTTTTTTTCCAGTCTTGCAATAGGGACTCACTCACATCAATAAACTCTCATTTAATCTGTGACAAAAAGACAAAGACTTGGAAAAACAATCTAGATTTTGGTAAAAAAAAAAAATATATGGATTGAGAAACAAATGTACACAGAGTTGAAAATGGGTGAAATTAGTTTAAACAGGGTGAATTTCACCTAACTTGTCAGCTCCTCGTCCTGGGTCACATTTTGTGTTATTCTTAGAAAGAATCAAAAAAGAGATCAAATGTCTCACCTTTAGGTTACCAAGTACAATTTTTTATCCAAGGTACTGTAAGCACTAAGTGGTAGTAAGACCTTGCAGTGCAGACACAAGGTAGATTTTAAAAACAACCCAAAACAAGGGATGTAACAGTAAGTTTTCTTCTATACAGACATCAGTCTCTCCCTCATACCAATAGAGGGAAATTTAGTCTTTATCCAGAACCTGTTTTATGAACATAAACCTCTTTTGTCAGTCTCAGGTAAGCTAGTGTTATTCACCACTACGTATAAATAAAGACTCTGGACGGAATGTGATTGCTTGCTTAGCCCCAGATTTCATTATAACAACCATTAAAATAATGTGTCCAACATTGTCACAGAGTCATGTGGGAGTAGAGAAGACAAAATGATTCACATTAATAACAGGTTTTTCACCTGTTTATTGCATCTAATCACAATGTTTCTAACTCCTTTGCCCACCATCACATTTAGCACTTTATAACTGAACTTTCCTTTTATTTCTGGCTCACCACATTACAATGAATTACACATTCTACAACACACCTCACACGGCTCATCTGAAAAAACAAACTTAACAAACAAAAAAAAGCAAAGACAATTAAAGGCGGCGATGACAGTTGTATGTATTCTGAAAGAAACCTCTAAACTCATTACTGCTCAGGGCCACTTTGAAAAATGATGGGAGGCCAGAGGCCAGTTAATAAACAAACCTATTAGTATTTATCAGATGAAATTGATAAGAAGTTTAACAAGCCTATAACTAATCTTCCTTTGAAATATTGTATTTTTAAATGAATTGACTTATTAAATAAATTTCTTGGTACAAGGATTAACATTTGGCCTGTTTGAGGGATGAATAAAATATTTTACTACATTTAACATCTGCAACTCCATTTTAGTTGTAAATGCTTTTGTTACATTTTAGAGAGTTTTTAAAAAATTCAACACAGCTGGAACCTCTTCCATCATGCAATACCAAATGTTTCTGAGACATAAACATCAAACATGAACTGCTCCTCACAGGGACAGAATGAATAGCATTTTAATCTCTTTCAGTGTGAAATAGACATTTTATTGGGTCAGAATTATTCTCATTTTTTGCAACTCCTGCTCCTTCTCAGCTAATAGCTGTCTCAACGTCTGATGCCGCTGCACTTTGCACAGCCTGAAAGGCCATTAGACAGAGATCATCCCTCTCTGTTTCTAAGAGAACCAATTTTTTCCATCATTAAAAACTGCATATCTTTCCCTCTGTACAGCACTGACTAAGTATAAACAAAAAAGAATTCCCAATGTGATTCAATTTGTTTTCATTGTAAATTAGAATATGGCTGGCATGCCAGATTTGGCCCACGGGCCCTCGAGTATCACTGCTTTACAGGCCTTTTGTTAACTGGGTAATATTTTTTTATTTAAGTGTTGAGGGCACTTAAAACCAAAACAAAAACCAAAATATTCCTCAGTGCATCCACGTCCTGTATGTATGTGCATGCATTTTGTCCTACAAATGTGTGGGCTGAAAGCAGATTAGTGAGAAGAGGTAATAAAATCAGTGTTCCTACAATTCTGAGCAGAAAATGAGGGTGAGAAAGTGAGAAGAACACAAGGTCTACTATCTGTTATCACACTGCACTCACCCTGTTTGCTGAAGAAACAGACCAAGCTATCACTTCCGCCATCACTAACTTCAGCTTTTTAAGTGGAAAACACAGTTGTAAACAAAATGTAATCTATTTCCTTCACACACACACACACACACACACACATATATAGGTCTATGGAGCTGCAAAACTGCTAAATTTTAAACACGATAAGAATCTGTTCTCTCAGGGAAATCTATTTTAAACAGATGCTTTACTGCAGCTGTCACTGATATTGAATGTGTTTGAGGTGTTGATGTCTCTGAACTCACAGAGCGCAGTCAGCCGTGCCTTTGACAGAGAAGAAATTCTAAGGGCATTTGTGCATTTTTGACAAGCTGCCACAACAATGAGCATTTAGTTTACAATTTCTACCACTTCCACATTAAAGTCCCAATATGGAACTATTTTGCCTTTAAGTGACAGCTTAAAATCATTTCGATGGCACACAGACTCGTAAAAGGGTGATTGGCATCTGCGTGTCAGTCACCGTCCATCCTGATGCCCAGTTACTGTTATATAACTCAGACAAGCGAGTAGGTATTGGTAAACTCTGTAAAGCTTTAAGGCACTCTGTCTCACTATTTGAAGCTAAAACTGGACTTTGTTTGTAGAGTAATTTACTTCTGGGATGGACCCTGAATTTTCAGGCTATACTGTGGTATACAGAGATTTTCAGAAGTAAGTTGTGCTGCTGTTGCAGCTGTTGGCTAGCTCTGTTAGCAGTGTAGCTAGCCGACGGGGAGTGTTGCTTTAGCTACACCAAACTGCAGGAGCTTAGGACCCAGCCTCGATATGACATAGGTCTTGATAAAAATGAGGATCTGACAGACAAGAGAAAAAGAGTGACCAAGAAAGAGTCCGAGACATCTTTTGAGTATTGGCAAGAGCATCGCAAAGTAGGAGGCGAAAACAAGGAGGAGGATGTTGGCGAAGAAGAAAAAAGAGTGACCAGGCAAGGGGGTAGAACAGTACTTATATGGAGTCAGACTGACTTTTTTTTGTTGTCGACATCATTACAAAGGCAAAGAAATTTGAAATGATGTTGACAGAGAACAAAAAAAAGGGGGCGACTGAGCGAAAGAAGTAAATGTTCAACTGGCTTTCAAATGTAAAATGAGGATGAGGTCCCATTAGAGCCATAAAGGATGTCGGTGTCTAGAAGTCTTGCACATTCAAAGCAGATGTATAAACTTTCAGAAAATGACGTTTTAAGGCAACTTTAAGCTACATTAGTCAGATTAAACATGACATTCTACACATTCATTTTTTAGTCTCTCTGACCATTAAAAGTGAAAGTATGACTCTATCCTGATCTTTTAGATGGATGCTTGGTTCTCCTAAGATGGCAGCTGAGTGGTGGGAATTGCCTAGAAGCCTAGGAGGGCTTTGGCTAAGCATAATGCAAAAATAATTTCGATACATTACCTCATTCGTGCACATTTCTACAATAGTCAAAAATAAAAATAAGTAGATTACACAGGCAAACTTTGTTAGGCCAGATTCCATCAAACTGAAAACAGAATCTTTGACAAAGCAAACTTGTTATTGCAAAAGTAATGCAAAGTGGTTCATTTCTAAAGAGGAATGAGGGTAAGTGTTGAATCCTGCAGTCTAAGCTTTAGTCTGAGGCAGAAAAAAAAAGTCACACTCTGCTGCCAAGTGCTCAAAGATTCGGTAAGAGAGAAAACCCATTAACACTGAAAAAAAAAACATAGAATCATAGCTTGCTGGATTAACCACATTTTCCTCTCAATGTATAATTCTCTGTGTGCAGAGCAGCTGATGATGGATGGATGAGGAGACAACATCTGACCTCTTGCTCCAGGAATCTTTACTGTAAATGACAACATGGATGGTAATGGACATGTTGTCTGCTGTTAACATGAAAACTGTGTCCTTTCACACATATAATGGGCTTCTTATGTACAGTATCAAATATAACGCTCTTATTTATAGTTTATTAATCCATCTGCTGTTGTGTCCAGAGATGCTTCCTTATGTGGCTGTTAATAAATTCCCACTAGATGGGTTATAGCACAACTCAACACAAAAAACCAGATCACAAGAGTCTTAATAACAAAGCCAGTCTGCGCCATGTACAGTGTCATAACACTTGTATTTATAAGCATTTTCAGAGGTTTTTAACATTTTGTTTTTATTGCACTTGTAATGCCCTATTTTACTCAGTACATTTTTTTGTGTTGAAGTACATTTAGCACCATTTCTTTTAAATTTGAATTTATATTTGAAGAGAAAAGAGCCAGGGAACGGCCTTTTTAAACAGAGCCGACTGTATTATTTTTAATGTGCAACAGAATAAATCTTGGATTTGGGTTAGGGTTAGCGCTGCTTGCCAACTTATCCTACAAAAAGAATACCAACAAATATAATTGGAGTGAGCAGGTAATCCAGAGTTCTTTTTCTATGTCTATGTCTATATCTATGTATATACAAGTAACGTATATGGTATGTGTATGCATTTAGTATATATAGACAGATCTATGTGTCCACTTGCCAAAAACAACCTTAAATGTGGCACATTAAAAATCTTGCTCTGTCCTCCAGTGCTTAATATATGCAGGTCCTTAGCTGTTTTCTCTCTTTTCTTTTTTCCCTGAAACAGGATCAGATGGTCAGAAAAAGTGCTAGAAAGATGTATTATGCGAATCGGCTCATTGCCAGTTCTCCTATCCTCCCCAGCAATGTAAAAACACCTCGTTTCCACCAGCAGGGCGGGTAGCGGCAGCATGTTTGACAGCAAAATAATAGAGTCGAATCGTCCTGTTTTGTAGAGGCAGGTGAATCTCCGTGTCAAATGCTGCCAGATGAAAAGCTTGCATTTATCCCACGTCTCATTTTGTAGATGCAAAAATAAATGTATGAAAAAAAAAAAAAAAAACAGAGGGTGGGATAGATGTGTCATTTAATGGAGAAAAGAGGAGGCTGAAAAGCAAGAACAAAACAAAAAAGAGCAAGCAAGCAGGAGGGAAATGGAAGATAAGAGGTTGGAGGAGGAAATGGAACAAAGTGCGGTGACATTAGACATACAATGTCCTCTCTGTAAGCCGAGCTCCTCAGAATGTCCTCTCTGTGCCGTCATGTAAACAAAGCCACTTGGTCATCATGAGACATCAACGACAGATGCAGATAGTGCACGAGCGTTTTCTCATCCTGCGGGCCTCTGAAGAATTTACAACTCTTTTCAGATAATTAGCTCCACTGTCATAATAGTATCTGTCATTTTTTGATGCTGATGTGTTCAATATTGTATGAAATGTTTTGTCTTTATTTCCAATATCATCACAACTCCTAAAGTATCAGACTGCAGAGCACAGTAAGTCCAACAGAACAGCAAGGCAAGCCAGACACTTTGAACGCCAACGGCTGTGGCTTTACAGAGAGGCATTATCACTACACCATATTGCTGGGCCTCACCAATGTCTCAAACAAAGACAGAACCGCATGGACCGGCAGAACCTGAAGAACAATAGCGGCCCACCCAAGAGTTTTGTTTCAAATTCAAACTCATGCCTCTCATTGGTTGAGACACAGCCTTGCCTAGGTGAAATCTGCTTGAAGCCCCCTAACATAATCGAAGGCTTAATTGCAGTTGCGTTGCGCAGCCTACTGCAATCCCCATGTGACTGTGATAGAGGAGCTCCGGCTTTGCACTGCTGTTACTGTAAAGGAGCAACTTTAAATCTCATGAACTAGTACGATCTAGGCTGCAGTTCTCAGCTTGCTGGATGAGTGAGGAATCGTTGAAAGTGTTTCTGTTGGACACTTTTGGATCCTTGGAGGACGCTGAGCAACCCAGCTAATCCTCCTCACCTGCAGACGCCGAGAAAGATCTTATCTCTAGAAGAAGACAAGCCCGCCGAGACACCGCTTCTTCATCAGAGTTGACTCCGCTGATCCTCCTCTGCAACGCCGAGGACAGCCAAATTCATCCTGCTGTAGGACGCTACAGCCGCCTCTGGATTGATGGATCTGCAAACGCCGGGAAGCACGCTAGTGGCTACACGCGACATCATCAAGTAAGAGAGCTTTTGTCTGGGCAGAGACAGTTAATTAGCGTGAAGTTTGAACTGTGTTTGGTTATTTGTTTTAAGGATCGCTGAGTCTGTTTCCTTGTGTTGACTGTATGCTGTTTGCTGCTAGATCACAAGATCTGTCCTTGTTTAATCTTTCTTTGTGAACATTGTGCTTCTAGTTGTGTGCCGTGCGTATGATCGCAATATTTCGTCTTACTGACTTGCACAGCGATCAGTGGACGGTAGATAAGTGCCAGCTCATTTGCGATCGTTTCCACAAGCCACTCCTAAGCGTACGCGCTTCTCTCTTTCTCTTTCCCTCTCTTTACTAACCCACACACACACACACATACATACGCACACACCTACGCTGCTTTGCGTAGTACACACATCACCCTGTGAGTGATCTTTATAAGAGCTCACAATCTCCAGTGCACACGACCCGTGTAGCATATTCACCCCTTTTGTGAGGATTCAGTGTGTTCAGCTTCGCTCTGCACCATCTTGTGTGTGCTCTAAAGGACCACGTGGAGCAAGCGGAGCTGCAGCCATTGTCTCGTTCAAACTTAGCGTGTCACTTCCAGGGACTGACATGTGACGTGACGTAACAAAGTCACGTCTGCCGTCTTGCCCACTTCCTCCCCCTGCACTCTTCTCTCTCTCACACTCAC
>JAQNCA010000028.1:8457877-8472779 GCA_029783725.1 Acanthurus tractus | reverse complement strand
GTGACGTGACGTAACAAAGTCACGTCTGCCGTCTTGCCCACTTCCTCCCCCTGCACTCTTCTCTCTCTCACACTCACACACACACGTATACCTACACACACCCACACTCACCTAGGTACACACACAAGCACGCTTGCCTGGTGTTGCTGTGATCTAATTGTTTATGACATGTTATTTTTATTCATAGCTGTAGATTGATGTTTATTAATGTTAATGTATGGATTTTCTAATGAGATACATTTTGTATTGAACAGTTGTGTGTTGAATGTGAGCCCTCTGAGTGATCAGTATGGCACGTGTTGTTGTAATAACTGCTGGCTGCACAGTGAGTGCGCGATCTCCCCCCTTCAACCTGATTAATTACTGAATAACTTCTTTCATTTTTAGTATTAAATTGTGTTTAATACTTTCAACGTAGGCTTTACTTTAATCTTACAGATTGACATTTGTTTGGTCATTGATCCCTGTTTGCAGGGTGGTGCCCCAAAATTATTAAGTAATATTGATAATTATTTAATAATATTTATTACTGTCAGTAATTAAGTAATTATCAATAACCGAGCTTTTATCCGTAGCAATTGCCAACAATATAAAGTAGTGAAAAATTCTGTTTTGCAAAAGCAGATAGGCATGATACTGTAGGACCTTAGAAGTAATGCTGATGGTCAGTGAGTAAGTTCAAGCAAGTTTCAAGTTAACAGTTATATTCATTTATAATGTCACTTTCATGTCATACAATGACTACAATTAGAAAAAAAAGTAAATATTTGTGCTGTCCAAAGAAAATGAATAGGCCACAATATGCAAAAAAATTGGCTATAACCTTTGATCATCAGTAGCTTGTCTGTTTACATGCAAACAGTCTGTGACTTAACTTTCTCTGACAGACTGCTTTACAACTTTCTCTTTGCTTGCAACTTTTCTGCCTCCATAAACAAATAAATAGCCAGTTGAAAAAAAAATAAAAAAGCTGTCAGCAGAAGAAGCAAAAAAAAAAAAAAAAACTAAACAAGCTTCTAAAAAATATTTTTGCAACATAAAAGTCAATGACTACATTTACTGACTGATAAAAAAGCAGGTTTTTCCATAGACTCCATTAGTATAATTGAGACTTGGACAGGAGGGGAAAACCAGAATATAAGTCTGGTGCAGTAAATACTGACACTGGTTTTTTTTATTACAGTAAATTATAGAGAAGTAAAATTAATGAAGAGATGTTAAAATTCTGTGCACATTGGCGAGGCTCCTTTTCAAAGCAAGTATGCACAGTTGTACAAACACAAACACAGCTCCAGAGTAAACTGGGACCTTTCCATTTCTCTTGAATATCTTTCCTCATGACTGGCCACAATAGAAAAAAGGGAACAGTGTTTGACAGCCCGCGGAGAGCGATGCCGCGCTCCTCCACAAAGCAGCTCACATCGTAATCAAGCTGGCGAGCAGGCCTTTGAGACGCGAAACAAAAGGATGACAAAGTGCAGCTCTTGTCCTCTCTCTTTTGCTTGCTCCCTGCTCCTGCCTCCTCTGATACTCCTACGCTTCATGCAGGAAAAGAGGTGTAGACTGTCAGATTTGAAAGATAACGTGTATGATAGGTGAGGAGGAGCAGGAGGAGATCAAATTCAAGATAACGCTGCTGATAGAAGATTAAAAAAAAAAAAATAAAGAAGGGAACCATTCAGCTCAACTAAGCAAAATGCAAAAATGTTGCTAGCCTCCCACTGAGTTGTTGTCAGAGGGGTAAAACCTGTCAGACCAGCTTTGTGGCATCAGGGAACCTTATCATCACCACTATCACATTCTTAGTGTGTTTATTATCTCAGATATGTAGCCAGATGAAATCAGAGGAACTGGTTTGATCTAAATGGCAACCACACGTTTTCAAAGGCCCTTAAAAGTCACAGTGAAGAAAACTCAAAACTTTTTCCCTCCCTGCTCAACTTTACCCGGCGAGCCTCTTCTAAATGGAGATGAAATTCCTTCCCCCACCTCCAGATCTGGTCCCACAAATCTGTAAATATTCATAAGTGAGCAGTGAATGCGCACGATAGTGATTTCAAAAGAAAACGAGGGTGACGGGGAGTATGAGTGAAAGCTACAGCACAAAGGGACGGGCAAGTTACGGTCAATTTGCTCGCTTATATCAAGTGCATTCACTTTTATGACTTTTCGGCGGAGCTGTGGAAACATCCGCAGACGCTCATTACAATGCACCAAACACGCCTGTCTCCAAAAATGCAGCCTCCTCTGTCTCTGAGGTGTATCTGTCCCTTTCCTCTGATCCTCTTTTCTGCCTTTGTCGCGAGCCAGCACGGCCTCGAGGAGAGGTGACCTTTTCCATTAACCACCGCTACAGAGAGCTCATTGCAAGCGGCGGCAAGGGGGGGGGGGCGCGCAGGCACACAACTCTTTGATGATTGATTGAAATCCTGCAAGGTCTGGATCACTTACAGTAAGGCGACACCAGAGCTGATACAGCCCAGCGTCGCATAGAAACCCTATGAAAGAAAATCCTTCTGCAAGGGGAGGGGGGGGGGGCCCAGCGGACCCGGGCCTCGGCGTGGGGGAAACTGACAAATCCCATCATGACAAGGATCATGATCGTCCGCAGTCAATACTCCCACCTGACATCTGTCTCTTCGGCGCCCCCCCTCTTTTCTCTCTCGCGCTCTGTTTCTCCTCCGTTAAAACTCACCGTTAACTCACCCTCTGCTTTCTGATTCGCCCCCCCCCCCTCTCACCCAGCAGTGTCACAGTAAATTGTCCAAATTGTGTGAGTTTTAGGAGTCTCCACTGAGGAAATTGGTCTTAATTAAATCTTGATGGCATTGCTTAACAGTATGATTGCTGCATTATTAGACACCCCTGCTGTATGAGGCGGCAACACCTGAATGGCTTTCCACGGTGAACCATGGAAACAGAGCGAGTCCCGTGGACGGACCGATCACTCTGTGCGCCGTGAAGCGCTGGGTTTATTATAAATCCCGGCCGCATTCTCCCCACGACGCATCCTGCTCCATGTCCCACCTGTTGCGTGAGAAGGGTGTCCTTCTTCTGCCATGTTCCCCTCCTCCCCGAGTGCTCATCCCCCATTCGCAGCCAGCGTGCCAGCGGGCAGACAGTGCCATCATTCAGCTGCTTCCTCTTCTGCTTGGCTAAACACTGCAGACGGCAGCAGGAACGGGGAGGTGTGCACTCACAGACACATTCAATAACACATTTTGGGAAAAAAAAACAAACTACATCACACATACACTTTTGCCTTTTTTTTTTTTTTTTTTAAACAGGAAATCTGTCTGATTCACTCACTAAGTCAAGCACACACGTACACTCACACACACACACACACAATTCTCCTGCGGCAAAGCCATGGCAGCGGGCCAGAACTCTCATCTGCATGGGGCAGAGCTGGTACCTTGATGGTGGCTTGTTAGGCAGGCCAACACAAATTTCATTAACCCCGAGGTTAACACACTCTGGACTAGTGGTGTTCCAGCACTTTCACTCACCCTTCAACTGAGCCTCCCTTCATCTCTCAATCCTCTATCCACATCTGTTGCTTTTGTTTTGGCATTAGCAAGGAAACACAGAACGCCAAATTACCACAGACAGGGCACAAGTGTTATCAAGCATAAACGCATTTCCACACATACGCATGTGCAAAACATCTTTTAATCTTTTTAACTGTAACTTACTTTCATTAGAAGCATTTTGCACATTGTGTGCTTTCACATTTTTGAATAACATTTTCTTACTTTTGTTTTTTATCATTTTTAGGTTAGCACTTGTGTTTTTCATACTTGAGAAGAACACTGTTTGTACTGTGTGCTTCATTTGTATACTGCTGTTTCGTGAGAATTGCCCCTTCAGGGATAAATAAAGCATCTATTTATCTATTAGAATAGGCAAATGCACAAATATGCAGCACGTACAGTAAAATTTAAATAAATTTAAAAGAGCATGAGGTATTATGTCTCCCTCTTAATCCATCTGTTGTCTCCACCTCCACCAGGCAGGTGCAACAGCATCCAAACACACCGAGGATGCAGTGTGAGTTGTTATGGGGACATCATTCATCCTCACTGTGGAATTACCCAGAGAGGGAGATTTACTGGGTTGGTCAGATAAGCTGTGGGGCAGATTCATGGTTGAGCTTGTGACAGTCCCCATCCCATCTCCCCAGACAAAAGCCAACAATGGAATGAAAGCCACATGCGAATGCTTTTATGACACAGCCCTCCAAATGAACTGAGACATCACAGATACAGCCTCTGCAACTGAGATTACTGTTTCATAAATATGCAGTTACTCTATATTCATATCATAATATCTAATCATTTCTCAAAGACGATGAAGACAGATGCACAAATTATTTGGTTCCAGTTTTCAATTTTATGATCGCAGCAATGAAAACGCACAGGCGTTTGCAGCATCCACCTTGGAATCAAATCATGTGCTCGCACAGCACCCAAACTATTTCTGTTAACCCAGCCTAACAGTATGGCTCTAAAGAATATAAATCAAGACATTAGCGGAGCTACAACTTCATAATTCACTCTTTACAGAATTGCCCCCGATGAAAGGCTTCTTTTTGTTCCATTTTCATCTGATTAACAGAGCTGCTCCACAGTGAAATAAAGGCCAAGCTTTTCTAAATGGAAGCAATCTTTAAAAGCCGCACCGCCTCAGCTGGGTTCACGTGTGTCCCCAGTTTAGCATGCCCAAACCACTTTGTTGATGCAGACATGCAGACTGCACCCACGCTGAGCCCGGTGTTCCTATAAAAGCTGCTAAATTCAACTCTGTCAGAAACACAGCTTGGATATACAACATGACTGCCACGGAAATTGCTTTTTACTAAACATGCAGGTTGTTTATGTCTTTTGTTCCATTCACTTCCATTAACAAGAGTTCCATTTCATCAAAGGTGCAAGTGTGCACGGAGCAGCTGCATTATTCACAAATCTGAAAAGGTAATTGACAGTATTCATTGTTTCATGAATAAACAATGTCAAAAGGCGCCGTGTATGTTTTCAAGCACTTACACACGTGCACCAAGGCGGTGTCTGTTATTGTTTAGCCAGGAGAGTCGTTCTGGTGACGGTGAAGCTGACCGACTGTTAGAACCATAAGAGCTAAAATTAGAGAAAGTGACATGGGAGGGCATGGTTACCATGACAGCAAGGGAGCCTGAGGGCGGTGCTGCTGAGATACAACAAGTCAAATCCAAGTTGATAATCACCTGCGACGATGTCTGAGTGTTTGAATGAATCATGTGGTTCTCTGAGTCGGTCGTACCTTTATTCTCAAGGGACATTAAAACAATGAGACGAATGACACTGCATCCGCAAAGTCGTGTCTGTTTTATTTTTACTCTCTCAGAATGTTCGATGCTTTCAAGCTTCCTCAAAACCTGTGAATACATCTGTGTTGATAAAATAAGCTCCAAAACATCCCACCAGCACAGCGCGTTCCTCTCCCATATGTTGTCTCCATGGGCAACCAAGCGGCCAATCTGCCGAAGCTCTTGAGACTTCCTCTCTCTGACTTCCTCCCTATCCCTTCAGAGACGAGATGATTTTGGGAGTGTGTGTGTGCAGCACATGCTATTTTACAACCCTATAGTCAACAAATTTGTGCGTTTGCGTGAGGGTCACTTGAGTGCATGCATGTGTTCTAGCCTGCACATGTGTAATCATAGTTAATCAATAGAGGCCTATATGCAGCAGCCAGCCTCCACCTCCTCCTCCCCCTCCCCCTCCTCCTCTCCCCTCCTCCTCCTCAGTGGACCTGTTGATGCTGGAAAACAGGGGGGCTGTTGTACAACTGGGTGGCCGCATAGATGTGGCACTCATCTAATATGCACCGCAGCACTGCCTGCCAACACACTTTCTCATTGAAATTCTGATTAAATAAGGCCAAGTCTGGCCAGTGTGCAGTCTGAAAACTATTTAATTATACCTTTTTGGCTTTCCCCATCATCATAGTAACAACAGCTACCTTAACTCCTAGAAAAATAGAAGTGAATACCCTAAAAAAAGCCTCAAACATTTCCAAAGGTCACGTAGCTTTTGCTCATTGTGCTGGTGTTATATCACCTCGACTCGCCTAATCATAAATGAGAGGCATGCAGGATAAGTAAATGATTCACTCATACACAAAGCAAATGGAGATCCTTCTGTTTGCATGTTTCTTAATGTGATGGGAAGAATATTTCCTGATCCACAGTTTCCTCCTCAGATGATGTTTCATTTGGTTGGCAGCAGCTTCAACCTTCTAGAAAAATGGTTAATTTGGTCCCTCGTCTCTCGAGCTGCTTTTGGCGCGTGCCATCATCTCCCTGATATTGGATCCCTCTTTCCCATCTCTCTACCTTCTACAAAATCACAAAAGGTGAGCGTGCTGCCCACCACCATTCTATCACCA
This sequence comes from Acanthurus tractus, assembly GCA_029783725.1. Classification (NCBI taxonomy): domain Eukaryota; kingdom Metazoa; phylum Chordata; class Actinopteri; order Acanthuriformes; family Acanthuridae; genus Acanthurus; species Acanthurus tractus. The sequence continues at coordinate 8,466,353 of JAQNCA010000028.1, read as the reverse complement.
GTCTATCACACAGCTGTAACCTGTACTGAATAATTTAATGGCAGAAATTGATGGTTCATACAGCTGTGAATTATAAATCAAAACAACCTGAAGAAACTTCTGTATAATTGATTTTTTTTTATCTTCCAACTGCCGTTTGGCATAACTTACCACATGTGACTTGTGGCTGTGATGTTTCTGCCAAAATGTTCTTCTAAACTAACATTAATCACACAGTTTCCGTCATATTAACCGTAAAATACAGGCTGGATCAGGGATCTAAGGGCTCATACAAACATACCAAAACCGGTTTTGAAAAGAGGATGTTTATCCCATGCAGGGTAAAGACATTCCTATCTGAGGCTAGGTCAAGACAATCAACACCTGCCAAGAGAGCCTTTACTTTCCTGCCACACCCACATTCTTGTCAGCCACTACACAGAGTTACGCAGAGGCTTTCTGCAAATTACTCTCATATTTTTTGTGTCATTTTTGCTGCTTGATCAGGATGCACATTTGGAGGTTCGTGCAAACGAAAGCCAACTGCAAATTGCAGTAACAGCTGGTGGATTTGATGAACCAAAAAGGTAGCCATGTGCAAATAAGTGGGTATGATGGTGGAAATACAGAAAGCTACTTTGAAAATATTCAAAAAAGTCAATGCAAATGTTTTATGATTTTGAATATATTTAAACATGCTTGTTGGGTTTTAAGGACAGAGCGTTGTGTTTCAGTTCATGTGCAGCTTGCATCGAAAACCCATATCTGAAGGCCATAAAGACTCCATAGGGTACTATTAAGAAGGCCTCTCCTCAAAGTGTCAGCCCTCTGCTGCCTCATTATGTTGGTCCAGTCAACCAACACACGAGCACACTGAGGTGAGTAAACACAACTTTGTAACACTTCACAGACTGTGTACAGAGTCATCAGCTGTAAACCGTCTCAGACACACTTCTCGAATCATTATTCACAATTAGACATTCAGGCCAACATGTTTACATTTCTCAAAAGTCTGCTGATCACATGCCAATGAGATTGTAGTGGATGGAGAGCTTGCAGCAATCTCTCTGATAAGGTTGCTTGTCCGTGGAGATAATGTGGCTGAGAAGACATTAATTTCTTCCAAAAGAGGGACAAGCTGAATGAAAATTTGACAAATTATCATTTCATATTTAAATAAGGGAGGACTCGGGCCAGAAATAAAATCACATTATTTCTACCTGTCCCGCCTCAGTGCTAAGAATCAATGAAGATTCTTATCTGGAGAGAATACTGCCAGCCTGATATGAATATTTACACACTTCATGGAGCCCCATTTCCAGTAATGGCTACATCTCACTTAGAAACCTTTGGTGCGAGAGGGGACATGTTATTCATAAGAGGTTAAGTGAGTTGACCTGCTCAGATGCCTGCTAAATGGAAGACAGTCAATTAGACACACAGACTAGCGCACCACAGCATAACAGCTTCCTCCCTCATAAGACGACCATTGTAGACAAAGGCAGACTGTTAGTGGAAGCCTTAAAAAGAGGAACACAGTGATATCGAAAAATATCTGCACACGTCAGGCTCTGTGGTTTCAGGGAATGAAAAGGAACTGTCAGGCTCTTAGGTAAGGATAGATGCAATGATATTCAGTAGATCAGCCTGTATGGGAGGACTGAGACTGACCATTGAGGACTGAGACTGACCATTAGTATCTGTATGTGAGTAACTGTGTATCACTGAAGCCTTGCAATAAAATTGGCCTATTTGGGATGTATAGTGCATACTTATTGTTTACTTTCTTGGTCTTCTGTGTGCGAGGTCATCCACATCCTGAATAGAATAATGTATTCTTCATGAATGTTTCATGCATTGGCATTGTTGGTTTGCATTTTTAACCTGAACACCTGACACAAACTCACAATTCCCCTTTCTGCAGTTACCTGAAACATGAAGCCGGAGCAGCAGCCTTCTAGCCATCAGCTTGACTGAGGACCGTCATCATCAAGAAATTAAATCCAGTCTGTCACTGGGAAAACCCCACAGCAGAGATCAGAGACAATGAAATGATCCCTGTGTGTCCCTGCATCCTATGTGTGTGTGCAAAGTAGTGTACAGTCCTGAAGGACATCATAATCATTGGGTATCACTTTACACAGACAGCTGCAGGAGATAAACTACACCATCATCCTATGTTATGTATATCTAAAAGTAGGTGATGATTCGTTACGCCCTCATTAATAGTTGTTATTCCTGTATAATACTCCGCATCATCTGCTGTTACAAACAGCTGTTTGTGCCGCGCAAGGAGAATGAACGCAATCAAGCCTCGCTCGCAGTGAGCAGCGCAGCAGCAGGTGGAGATCAGTCTCCCTGCATTAGCCAACCCGGCCCCTGATATTTCTTCAAGTCTGACTGGCATGTCTGTGACCTCTGAGGCCACCTTCATGAGCAGCCCTTTGATTATTAATGCTGAAGGCGGAGGTCTGGCTTTCGACCTGGCTCGACACCGCGGCGCTCTTTACTTAGCCCACAGAAGGAAACTGTTGTTAATTTATGAAGACACGCTGCCTCTCCGTGTTAGGCTTGCGTCTGTTATCCGGTCCTACCGATCTCACTGGCCATGGGGGAGCAATCAGCATGTGAAAAGGCAGCAGGGCAGCTATTTCTGGGACACATTTGTCATACATCCATGCAACAAACAATATTCATAAATGGCATTTATGCGTTTGTTGTGTTCAAGTAATGTCACAAATTATGGCATCTGACGCATATAATTCTTCCCCTCATATCCATCACTATGTCTTTCACTGGGAGTTCATAGTGGCCTTATCATGCTTTATAGCATTATAATCTGCTGTGATGTCAACTTAATATTTCTTTAATACCCTGCAAGAGCTCACTGTTATCAGCTGTGACTTTATGGTGATGTTACACTGCTTTATGATATTATGTCCCGGAGGTATCACTACAGTATTCATAAAGAGTCTGTTAAATGTCTTTTTTAAATGTCTTTAGGGACTGACGGTTCATATCCATCAGATTGAAAGTCAAGACTCCGTTTAAAAAAACTTGAAAATGCAAAACATGAGATGAACCGAGAAGGCTTCTTCCAGTAAAATCCTACCTTTTCCGTAGTTAAAGTGGAGTTTAATTGTCTTGCCCTGGTTGATGTGCAGGTAGGTGAACCACACGGCGGAGGTGAGCAGTACCAGCAGCAGGAGGAGCTTGAATTGCTTCCGGATCTTCTTCACGGGGAAGCGCAGCATCCTGGCTCAAACATCCTCCGGTAGCCGCCCGGTAGATAGTCAAAACAGGTCCGGAAAGTGGTCGCTCTGGCACCGCTGCGTTTTGTTCCTGGCTGTCCGCGGCTCTACTGACGGGCTACCTCTCCCGGTCACAGCGACGACATGTGACCCGGCCAGTAAACAGGGAGTGTTAACTACAGACAGCTTAAAGCGCGTCCCATTCCCACGGATCCACGGGGTGACACCAGCGCCAAACTCGCCGTATCCTCTGATCTTGGTCCAAACACCTCTGTGGCAGTCATTGCTTATGAATGCAACCCGGTTTACCCCCCTTCCCCCTATGAATAGCGTGGCTTGTAAACAGGCTTCCCTGCTGGGGTTTCCAGGCGGCTGTGGGCAGCTGGGAAAAAGGCTGCAGATCAAAAAGCCGCTAAGTTCAGTTAAGAGTGTGACCAAGGGAACAAAATAGCAGTCCAGTGATAATCTACACAAATCCCCTGGAGCTCAAGCCTTTGCTGACACCGCGACGCTGATTATTTTATCGGCTACTCAAGGATCATCTCCGGCCGCGGGGGTTTAACGCCAAGCAGCGAAGAGCAAGAGGAGAAATTTAGTTTCCATGTGGAGAAGCGATCGGACAAAGCACCTCCACGGAGCTGCAGCAACACTTCCTAATAGAAGACTCGCTTCCCTGCACAACAGACGGATGATTTTAATCTTCACCAAAAAACACAGTGCAAATTAAATCAAAGGGCCCTCAGTTGAAACATGACATAGGCTAATGCCATTGAAACCCTTTGACGGAAAGTGTGGAGGGAACCTGATCGGGGACAGGTTCAGGTGTCGATCGACCAAATGTCACAGCCCCTGTGCGCTCCATCTATTGTTAAACACAGTTGAAACTGAGACTCTGGCTTCCAATCCAGATGGAGCGCGTTTTTATTTAAGTCCTGCTGGGAGAGGAGGGGCGATCAGCTGTCATCCTCATACTCGGGTTGGTTTGAAGCCCCGCGACGAGAAAATATTACACCCGTGTAGAATAAAAGCTGTGAACGCTCCATGGTTCCGTATAGAGAAAGAGGTTTGGTAAGAAATACTTAGATGTGACTGTCCGATTTGAGGTCCAGGGAAGAGAAGACGTCCATGTGCTCCGGATGGTTCGTTATCTCACGGCAGGTGCGTTTCTCCTCAATCCTCCCAAAGTAGCCCACCTACGTTGTCCGAGTTTACGAGATCACGAGCGAATAACCTCATCCGGATTAAACTAATTAATACAAAAAATTATGTGGAGCTAGCAACGGATGCGCTGCCTTGTGTTGTTATTCTGTCATGAGCTTTTTTCCCTTTAAAACGCCGCAATAGCATCGTCCAACCCGTCTGACAGCGCGCGCGGGGAGAAAAACCAGCTGATCTCGAGGAAGGCTGAGGCGGACAAACCTGCAACGAGCAGCGACGGAACCAGGATGGAACATGGTTTTGTTTTGCTACAGTGAAACACGTAAGGGTCTCTCCTTTCACTGCACAGCACCGTACGCCCATCAATTGAGCATCGTAACGATGCAGAGCAACCTAACCTGAGGAGAAGAGGAGTGACAAGTCCGGCGTCCAATTACAATCTCGGAGAGGGATCAGAGGAGGCGGGACGACAAGGTTTGGCCTCACCGTTGCTTAGTATCGCTCTAATCCATCATCCAATGGCTGAACGCACATCCTGAAACTCGATTTCTATTCTGCCCTTTTCCCCTGAGGTCAAGGCCCCGTGTTAATTAGGTAAACGATGATTAGTTGGTTTTCAGGTAATGAAGAAATTAAACTACTATAAATGGGTACCTTGTGGACAAACGAAGATTCGTTCCTCTGAAACAGTTACTTCTCTGAAAATGTATTCCTTCACAAACATTCCTCTCATTAAGTTTTCTTTAAATCACTCCCGAAGCTCAGTAGGTAATGGCAGGTCCGTTCTGTTTTTGAAAAGATAAAGGAGATTAAATGAATATGTACATTCATCTTGGTAATTACACATAATGTGGCCTGCTTGCTGTGTGTGAGGTGACACCCTGCAGATGCGCTCAGGATACGCGCTTGACTGCCGCCCTCTGGTTAAAACTAAAAGAGCAATGACTACATTAAATCAGACGGCAGAGTATCTGGACTTATCTGTGCCTTGCCTACAGAGGTTGCCTGTATTTAAATCACATGACTTATACTACAGGTAGATAAATAATAACTTTAATGTGCCGTCTAGAATATTTTCAGAGGGCACAGATTTGTAGTCATATTCATTTATATTTTATTAACAGAGCGACGCAATTAGCCTTTTTCACTTTGAATACTTTGAACTTAAATAGCAGGAAAGGCATATATGGAGCTAAACAATGTAATGCAATAAAGACTGTAACATTAAGGGTCCCAGTAAATCCTGTCAGTGTTAAACCAGTGAGTGATCAGGTATGATACCTTGACCCAGGAAGTGAGACACCTTAATGAAAACATCATAATTCCACCTGTGTGAATAGTCTCACTCATCCAGGTCATGTTTATCTTAAGAGTCAAAACAAGCAAGTCAACTGGACTGTGTTAGGTTTGTTAATAATTCCAGCTGTGCTTTCCACCTGTGCTTTCCCATTATGACAAGTCAAAATGTATGAGGGTCAATGTTTAAAGCTCAACTCATTAATTAACATATGTAAAGGCTCTGTGGACACAAAACTTTTAATTTATTCTGGCTAATCAGACTCTTCTCAGGTTAACAAGTGGCAAAGTTATACTGGGATTAATAATGTTATCAAACTGTAATAATAAGATATTAGTTCTTTCACAAATCCAAACTATATATTAATTCTGAAACTCAAAACTGAGAATGGACAAGTGAAACAATAAATTATCCTCGACACAGTAAATATGCACAGTAAAGTCTTTTTGGTTGAGCTGTTGTACTCTATTTTCCTACAATGACAGGCACAAAAAATGATAGAGTTACTCACAGCTGGAAGAGAAAATTAGACTAATTATGCATGATAGTGACACAGTTATGAAAAACAATCTGTTGTCTCTTTGTTAAGTTTATTAGAAACTCTGAGTTGTGGTTTGATTAATGTCTTATGCTGCAAGTGGTTTTACATTTTATCATTTTCTGAAAATGTAAAATGATTACGTATGTTGATTTCTTGATTACTGATCGAAAAATACATTTTATTATTTGCTGTACCAGAGTAGCATACACTGTGAAATGGTGGAAAGTAACTAACTGCTTGAATATTTATGATACATTGACTTGACTGGTATAATTCTTGGTTAAGTTATACAAAAATACAACAACAAATATGCTGCCAAAAATAGCCTACCCCGTTGTATACAAAATAGCTTAAAAATATATATTACTAATAAAAGCGCAATAATATAATAATTAAACACAATAAAAGATGCCATTATACATAATGTGCACTTTTATTTTTAATACTTTAAGTACATTTTCCTTGAAATACAAATGTACTTTTACTACATTTAAGATCATTGCATATAAGGATCTGAGTGCTGTAAATACATAATACTGAAATTCTATGCTGTTAATAATCAAGGCATAATTTGTCCTACTCAGAGGGGGTTGTCAGATTAAGGGGGTTGTCAGTCACGCAAGCTCTGAACACACCCACACAGTCCTGAGTGAGCCGATGTCTCATTAGGCAGATTAATTGTAAACACCTGAGAGGAGGTGCCATATGTTTGCAGGGGCTCCAATATAAAATGTGGGAGAAAGGAACTAGAAGGCTGCACTGAAGTAATTTTAATCTCCAGTAAACTTGCAGTTTAAATCCACGTTTGCCCAGACTCGTACATGTGACAAAGACTCTGATGGACTTTCATAAAAGGTATAAAGTAGAAGTTATTGCTTTGTTGACGTGCATGTTTTTTTCTGAATTATTTTTAGAGTGAAACAAGCTTTCTTCACTCAGAGACTATTTTTTTGCAGATGTGTACGGAGAACTGTCGAGAGTTTCATCACATGGTGCAACAGCATCCACCTGAAGTTTAGTATCAACAAAACCAATGCGCCTGTGACAGACAACCATGCTCTGAATATAGATTCTGCTCCAGAGAAGTCAGTCCAAAACAAATTCTATGACATGGATGCTTCACTAACGACTTAAATTCGGCACAACACAGAAGATCTAAACAATAAGTATTTTTTCAAAGTGGACACCCAAGATCAGTGTCAACAGTTCAACCACATGTGAAACTAGTCACAATCTCCCCTCCTGCTCCTGAGTTATGGCACTGGATAATGGCCAGGAAAGAGTTTTCACAGAACAGTATAATATCAAAGTAAAGCTGACCTTTAACCTTTTGGATATCATGATCACTTTGTAATTTTTTTCTTTTACTTACTTGTGTGAATTCTTCTTATATCTTATCTGTTCTTAAAAATAGCACATGAATTCTTAAGTTATTGCCAAAAATGTATTTTGTAAGGTTACAGTGACCTTCAACCTTTATCCAACAATATCTAAAGCTGAGTCCATGCGGACCTTTGTACCAAACTTGAAGAAATTCTGTCAAGGCTTCCTGAGATTTCAGAATAGAGCTATCAAATACGAGACAGACAGAGAAACGGATGGACATTCTGAGATCATAAATCCTCTGGTTATGTCTGTCATTTGGTCTCCTTTGTAATGTTTCATTCACATAAGGTTGTAAAACATACCAAACGTGATTTATCCCAAGTTTAATACATGTACAATCATCCAGCTGTAGCTATGATAAGCTATTGATGCCATTATGAATCTAGATAAAGGATAAAATGCAATGAAACCTGGTCTATAAGAATATGACCTCAATTTAGTTTGTCCCAGCTGTTGCCTTCTGAATCAGTCGGACCACAAACCATAATCCTCTGTCTCCATGGATTAATAATGTAATCTTCAGAGCAAACACTGAGCGTAAATGAAATGCTTAGGTATTCATCTGAGCTGTATTGAAATGAGTACTTAGCCAGTGACCTCAGCCAAATATCATTTACGCTGAAACAAAAACTTCACAGCATTTACCTTGCTTGGCTGTTGCAGGGAAAACTGAAGGTATTTCATCACTCACGCTGAGTTTGAAAGTCATCCAAAGTGTGTAATCAAATAGTTACTTCTACCCCCCCCCTACTCTCTCTTGGCTGTAAGACACTATCATGGGCTTTTTGGGGTTCTGATTCTGTTTCTCTTTGTGTTTGATCACCTACCATGATTTGTCAGACTGAAGAAAAAAACACGTCTACT
>JAQNCA010000028.1:8391315-8446629 GCA_029783725.1 Acanthurus tractus | reverse complement strand
CCTCGTGTGTAGTCTTTAAGCAGCTGGACTCGACGTTGAACCAAAACTGCACACGGTGACAAGCCAACAGATTTCCATATAAGTAACATTTAAATGTAAACTACCAACAACATACAAACAACCACAAACTTACTTTAAGCTTATCTTCTTTACTGATCATTTCCTCCTCGCTACATGGGGACCCTGTGACGGAGCCGGCATGTGGCAAAAACTGGCGTCTGACATCACTTTGCTTAATTTTACGGTTTCTGGTGCTCAGCCAACATGAATGTATCATAACATGAGCTCCAGTGGCCACTTACACCTCGCATGACCCCAGCTGGGGGGGCTCCAATGACATGGTTACCTATGACTGGTTGCTCTAAACTGTCATGAATAGAGTTTTTTTTAGCTGGTATCTGATGTATGTTTTTCTGTTTGTTTGTTTTGGTTTTCTTGTTTTTTGTTTTTTTCATTTTTTGTTTTCTTTAAGCATATAATGTATTAATATGTCCTATTGTTATTATTTGATTTTACACAAGTATTTCCAAGAATTATTATTATTATTTTCGAAGTCTTATATGTTTTATTCATGTCCTTATTTATTTTCCTCTATTGATGTACTATATGGCTACCTGGGGTGGGGGCTTTGTATGTTGTTGTGTTGTTCTGTTTGTTTGAAATCAATAAAAAAGTTTATTAAAAAAAAGGAAAAGAAAGATAACCATAAAATGATAAAGAGAGAGATTATAAAATAGCTAAAAACAACTGTAAAAAAAAGAATAGAGTGAGCTGGATCTGGGTGCTCTGGGTCAGCTTGGGTAGGAATCAAGTCTATGGTGGGGATGTAGAACAGAAATAGCAATGGATTTTTTTCCTGAATGAATCTGTTGCTGATTTTGTTGAAGAGTTAAACATATTTTATTCAAGATTTTATTCACTTGATTTTAAATGATGAGCTTTCTGATTTTAGAAACGCTCCTCTCGGCAGCAAGATTAAAATTCATGAGAAGGCCATGTGTAAATCTCTTGGTTAAATTAAGGAGGGTAAAGCCCTGTTCCTGATGGCCTGGGAGCAAAATTATTGGCTATCTAAATGGCTATCACCCTATGGCCTTAAGATTCCTTGTTCTGAAAATTTGAGCACATTGTCACTATACAGTCAGTGATTGTCACACATTAACTTATACACTCAGTACAGGACATGTTGGATCCCTTACAGTATGCCTGTAAGACAAGAAGGGGATTAGAGGACACTTCAGCTACCCTGGTAAATCTTGTACTGTGAAATCTGAAGAGAGATAAGAATCGTGCACATTTGCTTTTCATTGATTTTTCTCTGACTTTTAATTGTATCCAGCCACATATTTTTAGACACGGGCTTTTAACTAATTTTCATATGGATTTTATGAAAGCGTTATAGCTCACTAACTTATAATAAAGAGGTCTCAGAGGGTCCAGGTTAACCGCACAGTGTTCAGTAACCATTCTTTGTCCTTAAGTATGCAGATGACTCAGTTATTTGAGGTCTTCTGCAGGGTTCAGAGCATGATCATGGCCCATGTGAGACCAGTCTTTCCTCCACATAAATATGGCCATCACCAAGGAAATGTCTGTTGATTTTCCTGAGGAGGCCCTGCTCTCCTGTGTGATTAAGGGTGAGCAGGTGACAGCAGTGCAGCACTAAAAGTGTTTGGTCACTCTCTCAAAAGAAATGCTTAATTTAGATGCAAACACAGATCTTATATGTAAAAAAGGTAAATCAGAGCCTGTTCTTGTCAAGAAAGTTGTAGAATTTAAATGTATGAATGACTCACACGAAAAGGTTTCATTCTGCTCTCACCGAGTTGGTACTGTCTTCTAATATTATCTGCTGGTTTGTTTTTCTTGGTCTAAAAAATAAGCATAAACTGGAAAACCTGGTCAAGCTTTGCTGCAAGATTACTGGCGTTACTCAAAAGCATGTTCAGCATCTTTGCAAATCTCAAAGGCTCAGAACTCTGTTTCTTACTCTCATCATGTCTTTCATATTGACTTCCAGATGCTTCCATCAGGGAAGAAGTGTAGCCTCCCTGAATGCAGCACTAAGAGACATAAACTGTCCTTTGTTCCATCTGTTGCTGTTTTTTTTAAGTAAGCATTAAATCAACAAGAGCAATTTATCATACATTTTGCCTTTCCTATGATTTCCTTTGATCCCATGGGGTATTTGGGTATTGTGAATTGTGGTTTAAATTATATTTTGTGAATGTTTTCTACTTATTCTGGATTGCCATCAGCAAACCAAATTGCCCTTTCAGGACATTTAAGTTTTACCTTACCCTGTTGTCATGATCTGCCATTTGATAAAATAGGATCTCAGTTAGTTCCTAGGTAGAGTGTCTCATTTCCTAGGTTTTTGTTTATGTATCCTTGTTTTGTTGGGTTTCCTGTTTTATTTTGGTGACCCTGTTCTGTGTCTTGTTTACCCATGTCCTGTCAAAATTCCCTTCGCTTGTGCTTACCTGTCTTGCCCTGATGTGTTTCACCTGTGTTGATTGCCCCACCTGTGTCTCATTATCCTCTGTGTTTTGCCATGGTCCTTGTCAGATTGTCTGTTGTTGCTTCCCAGTGTTGTTGTCTTTCCCTTGATTCCATCGTTGCCCCCTAGTCCTATGTTTCCTCAGCTCCTCGTGTCACCCTGATTGGTCGGTTATTTAGTTTTTCCCTTTGGATTTCCTTTTTTGTTTCTTCTTGCCTTTTTTATCATTTTTGCCTGTTTTTGTCACACTTAAGTCTTTTGGATTTTCGGTGTTCTGTTGTCTTGGACAGTCAGCTTTTTCATTAAAGCTCACTTTTTGTTTCTAACCTCCTGTTTTTGTGTCTCTGCCTTTTGGGTCCTCCTTTGTTCAAACCTTGACACCTACCATACCTCATACTGCACTTTTTAAAACTGACATGTTTGAGTAAGGATTCAGTGTCTTAATATTTTTTCAGTTCTTTCATGACACCATGCATTCAACATTATTTTAATTTAGATTGAGAGTACATGCATCTTTGGTTTTTGGTTGGACTCAGTATATTGAATTTTATCAGTTAAGCTGTTTTCAGATGCCAGTTTCCCAATAGGAGAGCTGATAAATGATGTGGAGTTCACAGCTATGTGGGTAGTCTCAGGATCAGTTTTTACAAAGACCTTATTTGTGGGACTCTCATTGTGTCTTTAATCCTTCTTTCCCTTTCTCTCTCTATGTGTATTATCCAGGCTAACTTATGGGAGTTCCATTTTGTAGGAGCCTGGTGAGAAATCTGTTTGTCTCTGTTTCCACAAAATCATCAATGTCTCTAAGGTGGACACCTCTGGAATCACAGATGTTCTCCCCAAAGATGTTAAAGAGTGGATAAAGCCCACCAAAATTCCCACTCTCTTCAATGTGAGATAAAGTTATGAGAGTAGCACTTTATCCAATCTTGAAGAGATTGGATAAAGTGCTACTCTCATAACTGAGCTTTCAACATAGGAGGGGTGAAGAAGTTCGTTGAGCTGCTGGGGGATGAACTGCCCTTTGCCAGGTATTACAACTGCAATCTCTTGTAGGCTCCCTTATCCTTTTTTGCTCCATGTACTTTTCACTGTTCTGTTGCTTACTGTTCCGTAAAGAGAGTTACCTTGGTTTGAAATCCAGAGGAAGCTGAGGAACCAATGGTGATCTGAGCTTAAAGGTGCTTTGCCTTTACCCCAGATTCACTGCAACACTCGGATGATCCTACTCATCCATCATATCAAATTTATATCTGATTCCTCAATATAACCCTTCTTCATTTTTACAGGCTTCACAGGCTGTAATAATGAAGAAAGGCTACACACTTCTTTTCTCTTTACTTGTTTGTATAAGTCAGTGTCTCTTTCTCTGTCATTTGTCAGTTTGTCATTCTCTTCTCTCAAGTCCTGTCTGTGTTTCTCAGTCTTGTGTCCATGTCTCAGTTCCTCAGTCCAGTCTGTAAACCTCTCATCACCCCAGTTTGTTTATCAGATCTTTTTTTATTACCCTTTTATTTAATCTCAAAGAGAAATTCATTGTTAACTGTATTTTGTTTAACATACATTCGTCCCAAAAAGGGATAGGGGTTGGATATCTGAATTGCCTTCAAAATTTTGTAGAAACTTTCAGACTATGTCTTTAGTTCAATCATGTAAGTTTGGGCTTTTGCTTTTGTAAAATCTCTGTCTTCATCATTCTCCTTCTGTACAGATCTGTTCCTCAGACTTTCCCTGACTCTCTAAAAACCTCAGCCTGGAATAGGAAAGTCTTGGCACAGTGATTGCATCCCAGATCTGGCCGACAATAGTGATAGAGCACATTATGTCATCTTCAATACCCCAACTTGTCCACATCTCATTCACTGTGGCAGAACTTGCTTAAAGAACCATGCCTCACCATCACATGGGGTGAAATTCATGGTCCTGCTGCCTCTAAAGGACCATGAATTTCACTTGCTGTTTGCAGAGGCCATGACAGTAGCATGAACTGTGCCCCACAGTGCATGCCAGCATCACAGGTATGAAGGACATGGCTTCTGTTATCTGCCTGAAAGACTTGTTTGTACCGTCTTTGCCCAAGCCCCCTAAAGTAATAGTGATTTTGGTAATTCTACTTCATAGACCTGCTGATGGAAGGGATGTTACTTTCTCTGGTAATACATTAAGTGTCCACTAGAGGTCAGACTTTGATCCATGTACAGGCATTTTGCTTCAGAAGCAGCTTATTGCCTTATGTCCTGAAGGGGTTTTTACTGATTACTTGGTTCAATCAGCCAGAGATCTTCCTTTCTATCAAAGTCACAAGTATTTTATTTCTATAAAGAAATCTGACTTTCATCTTTTCTCTAGAGTTTTCAGCGTTTTCCCCAAAAACACTATGCTATACTAGGTTGAATGCTACAGCAGTGAGTCTGCACATAAAAAAAAATCATGTAATATAACAGTGCACTACGTCCATATAGTCACTTTGGAATCAAAGTTCAGGAGTCAGAGGAGGGTTTAAGCAAAGTGGCATTCTGACTAACAATTATGTGAGTAGTCAAAGCTGCTTTTTTTAAGGTGATCTCGGCAGCTAAGTTTGCTTAAATGCCAAAGATGGAGATGGCTTTCTCTTCTTATTTCACAATTTTTTCTTGTATGTGTGACCATGGATTATTAAAATGATGCCAAAAAAAGGAATGATTTTGTCTGTAGTGTTGGTGCTGTGCACAGTCTCACCACGAGGCATCAGGACAATGATTCATTTTTTTTGTACTGTCTTTGCTGCGCACATTATTGGATTACTGGATTTGGAATGAAACAATGACTCCAGCTTTGCAAATATTATCATCCACCTTAGGTGAACTGTGTGGCAGCTGTAGTCTTTTTATTAAATGCCAGCAGGGCAGATCTTTGCCCTGCTGCATTGCTCAAAGATTTTGGAATTATATATATGTTTTTTTTTAAAAAAGGGCATGCAAGTCTGATTCTGTTCATCCAAAAACAGATTTGATTTGAATTTTGGACCTAAAAGTACATTTTAACCTCACTTTGATTGTAACTTTTAAATCCATTGTGCAGAAGCAAAACAAAAAATGTCCTAACACCTTCCGCTCACAGTGTGTGAAGGCTTTCCACAGGTCAAAGAGGCCTGACGGCTTCACCATAGGCATTACCTCTGAGTGGTCTGCTGCTGCTTGAGAGAGTGAAAGTGGTCTGGTGAGGAGCTGCCAAACAGACAGAGAGGGGTTGCAACCCCTCTCCATCCTGACGTCACTCTGCTGGCTCATACAAACTCCATTTCTATAGAGCCACCAGGGGACTGGCAGTGCAAGGTTGCCAGGTTGAAATCAATTAAGCACCAACAGGCAGTAAACCGACGTCACTGGTACCTTCCGCTTTCCTTCTGCTCAGCTAAAACATAATAAGGTGGAAGTGGTGAAAGCCTGAGTAGACAATCTAAGTATTTAACTAGAACTCTGGTGCACTCAAAGAGAGCCAAACACTTGTGCATTTCAGATTAGTTTCCCTTTAGTTTTTCACATCAGTTTCTCTCATGTTTTATCATACAGAATTCATTTGACTCAAAGTGATAAGGAATAAAAAAAAACTATTACAAGAGTTTTATATATATATAAATGATTTTAATTGAGCTCTATTGTATGACTATTAGATAATTGTGATGTCTCATCTCATGGGATTTCATTATTTCAGTGGATGCATGTGACACTAAGTCTGTTTTTATAAAAGCAATCACAGATATGCCTCATTTTCATAGAAGACTGGAGTTCTTTGATAGTAAGACCTTGGCTGCAAATGAATGAGACACATTTGGAGAGAACTGGCACAGTTCCTACAGGAATAAACTATGAAGTGTGTGGGTGTGTGTGCGTGTGTGTGTGTGTGTGTGTGTGTGTGTACATGTGTAAAAAAAAAATTGGGGGAGATAAAAAATAACAAAAAACAATCTGAATGAGAGGAGACAAGAGGAAGCATTGGTAGCAGCCTGGATGTGTTTCCACAGGGCTTAAGCCTGTTGAAAGCACATTTTCCACCTCTGCCAGACTACAGAGTGCAGCAGTTACTAGAACAGAGCTCTCTGTTGTCCTCCAGTCCTTTCTGCCTTAATGGCACTCTAACTGCCGAGGGCTAACAGCTTCTGTAGAAACACAAAACACTGAACTGTTAGAAATATCAGCTGACATTTTCAATGGGTCAACCTTTGATCCTGGGAAACAAACTAACAAACAAAAAAGACCAATGCAAGCGATGTTGAAGTTGCATTGTAATTGCATTTATTTCTCCAATAGATATTCACATTCATAGCAGTTCCACTACAGCAAAGAAACTATTTCAATCTATACAGTCATGAAAGAAAAATCTCACTAAGTGAAAATCAAGGACAAGAAAGTAAAATATGTCATAGAAGAAAATTAAGAAAAAAACAAAACACATTTGTTCATAAAATTAAGTTAATTGATGCATTGTAATGGGCCTTCAATAAAGATACAATAAGAAATTCAAAGTATTTAGTGGAAAACAAATCCAGCTCTTTCCACAGTGACAGTCAAAGGCAAAAAAAATAGCATTTGGGGCTGGTTTTTGCAAATACAATGAATAATACTATGTAAAAAACATGGATACGTTATGATTTGTAACACTTCCAAGAGCAATTCATGTCTTTCAAAGAAAATGCTGATTTTCCCATGCGTTAAAGCGCCACTCTCTTGTGCTTCAACCGTCAGTATGACTTCTTTTTTCTCTCTAAAGAAAAGAAATGCAAAGCCTATAGGAAAAAGGAGCAAATACTTAAAAGAATACAGTACACAACAATCTTTTTTTTTATTTTAAACACTATAGAGTTTGAAATAGAAACTGACTGGCCTTACTCTGGGTACAGAAAAGTGCATCACACAGAAGATTCAGATTAATATTACAAAGAGCAGATTCTGCATTATTACTACTACATATTTCTCATGGGCGCACACTGATGTAGGAGGACTACTAGTCATAGTCATCACAACACCTGTAGCGAGCACTTTCCCATCACTGTATATGAGTGTCGACATAGAGGATTTATCCCAACCTATTTGGGTTGCATGCATGGCTACGGATACACCAACTATACAGCTCTATGTCTTGAATGTCTCTGCATGATAACGGGCACAGCACATTAACGGCAAACGTTTCAAATCATCAATCGCAAGACACAACAGTAAAAAGAAAGACAGAGAGAAAAGCCGGGGGAGAAAAAGTGCCAACTTAGTCAGAGGGCCCACGTGAAACCACAGGTCCTCTCTTCTACAACAGCTACTGGTTCCAGCTCATTTCTCACAGCTCAGGCTGAACCACAGAGGCCTCCCACAGCTCTTTCAGGTCCCTTTTGTCTGCACGCACAAAGCTCTGAACACCAGGGCTGTTGACAGGTTAAGGTAAAGTGATGCGCCTGCTGGCCTGCCATCTGTGGTAGAGGGGGCTGGGGGCTGGGGGGTGGGGGAAGCTACCGGGGCCAGATGTAAAGGGAGTCTTGCCCTGTGTGTCATATTTCACCGCCTCACCAAACTCCAGCTACAGTATTGCTTAACAATAACATCCTTTCTAAGCGAAACGCAAACGCACTTCAGCATCAATGAGGGGAACTTCCGCCAACAGGTAGCTTGATAGGCCCACTCAATGACATGAAAATGGTTCTATTATGCTGTTATGCTCTATTATGCTTTCTCAAGTCAAATAAAAATAGAAACTGGAGTAGGGAAACAGATTAAATATTTAAAATGAAATTCTTCACGTAAGCACTACAAACTGGCAACTTACTGACTTAATATGGTGTTAGAGCTTATTTCTTGATTTACAGGCTTCTGAAGTCATGGAGATTTTCCAATGTGTTGCTTGGCTAACGAGTATAATCTCAGAAATACTTTGCAGTAAAGCCTGTTTTCTGGCATGTAGCCATCAGGACCGTAGGAACAAAAGTCAGGAGGTTTTTATGTGGCAGGAGACAAAGAAAGAAGTGCCTACTTAAATTGCCCACATAGTGAAGATGAGTAAGAAAGCTTGACTCAACCTTTTCATTCCCTCATGGTTTTACTTTGGACTGCATACTGGGCTAAATCACGTTAACCAGCATCTCTCTCTGTTCTCCGCTGAACCCTGATTTAAGACAGCATGGGAGGACAAACATGTCTGCCAGCGAGCCCCTCTAGATGTCTTTCAGCACAAATGATTATATTTATTGTTGACTGGACGCATTCTGCTTGCGAGGTGGGTGACACAAGAAGAGGGAGAGTTGGTTTTTCACCACGAAGACAAAAATATGGAACAGAAGACGGACAGTCACGCAGACGGGCTGATGAAACACTTCTGACTGACAAAGCAGAAATATGGTGCTGACTTGCGTACTGACGGGCCAAAATGAGACTGAGGAACTAAGTGACAGGGCAGCAGCCTGAAACGAAGCCCGGGCTGAGTGTCTTTCCAGGTCAAGCTTAAGACTGTGTGCTGTTGTAAATGTTTTAGAAACCTGAAAGAGTGTCAACACCGCGGTCTGCCTGCAGATCTGTCATGGTGGCTGATGTGATGCATAAACACATTTTGATGCCTGCGTGGGTTTTATTTGTGCGTATGTGGGTGTGTTGTCGACAGCTTTATGGGTCATTGACCCAGCAGAAGGAACCCATAACATGGGTCTGTTTCTTTTCCATGCCCGATTGTTTTATATACAGAAACAATATATCATGTTAAAGTGCATGTTGACTGAACCACTAGATAACACAACCTGCCTTCTATTTTTGTTAATGGTTATTACTAAATAATAAATAAAAATTAGTTTTGTGGTATTGAACAGAGAACCAGTGATGTATAAGTGGGAATAGGTAACTGTATAGACTAGAAGTCATGCCCACCAACAGAAATACTTACTGTTAAAGTCAAATCCTGCTGTTTTAAACATACTGCACCCAATCCTAAACTATTGTTAAGTCATCCATAGCTTACAACACATTCAGGGGCTGCTATAAAACACAGAAAAAGGTTACAAACCACGAGAGGTAAAGGGTATGAAGACTATTTAAAAGCCTTGTGAGAATACATTTAAGATACACAGCAGTGTGTTACCTCCATCATGATGGTTCACAGCATTTCTGGCCTTGAGTTGGTTCTGACTTGTTGCAGGTACACACAGATATTCACTCACCACTTCAAACAACACATACACACACACACTCTCTAAGATGCTCATCCACTCAAAACGTGTGTATGAAGACGTTTGAGGAAAGAGTTTCAGTATACTTCTTCCATACCGTTTGAGCAGAATGAAGAAATGAAATGTGGGGAGCCTGATAGATGAAAGACAAAATATCAGCTAACCTGTTGGGGATTAGCTGTGGTGGATTTTGCAGGATTAAAGATGATGAAGTGTGCTGTGGGAGGGAATTATTGGGAATAATGGGATTACTGCTCCCTCACATGACAAGCCTGTTCCCTCATCTAATTTCTTTTTTTTTTTAATATTCCAGGCAGGCTGGGTAAAGTGTACATTTATGTGCATGTTTGTGTTGGTGTGTGTCATTATGAGTGACTGAATGCCTCCTGAGGCCTGAAGACACACACACACACACACACACACAAATTGAAAACAAACAAACAAATAAAAAACGGATTCCAGCTAGTAACACAGCTGATTCTTTTCAGTCTTCATAACATCGTCCCAGTAACAGCATGAGTTGGCTAATTTGGTCCGGCACTTAGAACCCTGTGGACTTTTCCTAATAACTAAACCAGCAGGTGTTGTAGGTGTCAGGTGTGCCGGCTTGTCAAATTTTTTGCAATCCAGTTTTCTAAAAAAACAGCAACCTTTTAATACTAAAAGAAGAAGCAGGTGCACTGTACAGCATGTTATAATGCCCGCAGTGTTCTGCTGCGACTACAATGTTTGCTGTGTTCTTTTTGGGAAAAAGCAGGACAGTGTCAATAAATTCTCAGCGGGAAGGATCGAGCCTGCACAAACAAGCGTCCCTTTCCGAATAGTCTCCTAGAGCACTCAGTCACTAAAAATTCAATCCTCTCTGGTTGTTGCAGACTCGCAATTATCCCTCCTTGCCTTTTTCAACTTATTGCCCATGTTTTTTTTAGTTCTGTCTGTTGTTCTTTGTATTTACATCCAGTGATTAAAGGGCACCCCATTTCATTAAAATAAAGAGACTAGGTGTGGATTTGCAAAACTGTGGCGCGAATAAAGGCAGTGTGGTTGTTCTAAATGAAATGAAATGGAAGGGACTTAGGATAATAAAGTAAGCATGGATATGCTCCTGATTTTCAGAATAGCACCCTTAATTCAGGGAAAAACAGAGCAAAAGAGAAAGGGGCATGTCAGTAAAAAAAAAAAAATCCCTTTTAACAAGAGGTCAGGTTGCAAAACAAACAACAAAAATAAAGTGTGAAACTCTGTTATTGGACCATGTTAAGAGCTGTAGATGTGTGAGGTGGGAGTCAGTGTGGTGACTGTGTGGAAAGCGAGGTAAGAGTGTTAATTAAACTCATGTAAATTCACACACACACACACACTCACACAAACAGTCGCTCTCCAACACACACTCCTTGAAGGTCCCTAGTGACATGCTCCCCTTAAATTAAAACATAACAGTTAAAAGTAAAGTAATACTCTCTATATATCGCAGGTTAATATCACTACATTTGTCTCCATGTTAACTAGGTTGAAAGATAGTTCGTAGGATTGGAGGAGGCAGACAGGACTGTTGTCAGGAGAGGCTGAAACAATAATATCACCACATCTTCTTGGTAAGAAGACTGGAGTGAGACTACCATATTAGTGGGACAGAGGGGTGATAGCCTTTTGGAGACTGTAGTGGACCAGTCGTTATGTCAACAACAGTGTGGGAATGCCACACTGATATGAGGGTAGACTTTTGGGGATCTGGCAGTGAGATGTGTCCATGATCACTTGGGCCCAGGGAGGGGGGCAGGTCTGCCACCTTCACCACAAATGACTTGGTACCTCATGTTCTCTTCCTGGCCACCTCCACGTCCTGGCACTCCACTGCAGACAGCGCTATCAGCATCTGGGCAGCGTAGTAGGTGGCCATGATGATGGCGCGGGAGTGGGGCACGGGGAAGCAGAACTTGTTGACCGCGATGGTGAGGTCGGAGACCATGAAGAGCACAGCGCCCAGGCAGGCGGAGAGCTTGGTCCAGGTCCACAGGTCGTTGGTCAGCTGCAGGCCTGCGATGGCCCTCCAGCCCATGAAGCCGATCAAAGCGATGTAAACTGCCACCAAGTAGGTGAAGGGCCCGGACAGGTAGGGGTACAGGAGCAGGTAGCTCAGAGAGGACACAGCAGTGATCACCAGGCCAGCAGACATGTTAAGAGGCTTCATCCCAAAGGCAGACGAGTAGAGGATGTGGGTGATGGCAAACATCAGAAGGCCTGTAGACATTACATTTATAAATATGATTTAAATCTGGGAACACTGTGACCCTGCAACAACAAGCCACAACAAGTCTGACAGGCCAGTGTGACAGCCAGCAGTCAGAAGATCAAACTATTTGTAAGCAAGCCAAAAGTTTAATTAGATTAGCTGCCACTATGTTTGGAGGAGAAAGAGCTCCCAAAATACTCCGTAGGAAAAAACTGCTTACTACATTAAGCAAAGTACGTTAAAGACAACCCAGGAGTTACATGAGATTTATTACAAGATCTTATTCCAAGTAATAACAAGTTTGTGCAACAAAATGTAGTTAGTTGTCCATGAATGCTACACTAAAACAGAAAACTGTACGAATGAATTAATGACTAAGAAGTTCATAAAAATACAACAATGTTTAATATTTGAGAGTAGAAGATGTGTTTAGAAGACAGGGCAAAAGCTGACCTTTAGTCTGCTGATACGGCAGCAGATACTTCTGTATCTCTTGCCCATTTGTTTTATCATTTCATCATCTTCCTAGATACAATTACGCTATTACCAATAGCAAAGGTGACCAAAACTACAATAAGACCCATTTAAAATAAACCAGATTAATCAGTCACAGATGTTAAATCTAATGTCGAATGTTAAATTGTAAATGCAACAAATGTGACAGAGTGACTCTGTGTGCGAGGTTTTTTTTCTCACCATGGACGAAATAGCCCTGCTCCTGCCAGATGAGAAAGGCATCGCCCAGAGCAGAGAAGATGAGGCCAGCTAAGATCTTGCGAGCACTGGAATGAGCACCTAGGAAACTGAAGCCGTGTGCCAATAAAAACACCCACAGGCAGAAGATGGGCAGACATTTGATCAGTGCGCTGAACCAGGATGGACTTGAGGTGGGGAGCCACAGGACAAAGTAAACACAGGTTGCCTTGAAGAACGGCACCAGCTTGGGGCCCTCACTCTTAACCTGAAAACAGATGGAACATTAACATTATTATTAATTATTCATTATTATTAATTAATACTACCTACTAATAAACTACTACCAATAACTGTCATTATATGAGTCATAGCTAGTTTTGCATGACATAACATTTTTGTGTGTGTCTAAACAATGAAATACTACTGTTAGTTGGCTTTAAAATAGATTTATTTGCAGGGTGTTATCTCAAGTCACAGAGCTTGAAATATATCACAGGCAGCAAAAACTTCAAAACTGTTAGTGCGCTTGAGGCGTTGTATCTCAAATCTTT
Organism: Acanthurus tractus; assembly: GCA_029783725.1. NCBI lineage: Eukaryota > Metazoa > Chordata > Actinopteri > Acanthuriformes > Acanthuridae > Acanthurus > Acanthurus tractus. The sequence continues at coordinate 8,433,469 of JAQNCA010000028.1, read as the reverse complement.
AATTAAAAGAGGGAACATAAGCAACAAACTTTAAGAACTTCTCCTTATTTGGGTAAAGACTGGTCTTCAGGCTTGATTTGTGTGGTCATTAGTTTACATCATGTGTCAGACAAGCACGTGTTTCGTGGTTGAAGTGAAACTCTGCAAAAACAGCAACCAGAGGAGGAGTTGCAAAAAGCCCTGACACTGTCCATTTAACTCCATGTAACCTTTTCGTCTCTCTCCCTATCTTGTTTGTGTTTCTCTGCTTCTCCCCCGCTGAACCCTTATCTTTGAATCTCATGTTCTTGAGAACAATGTGATATATTCAGGTCTCAACTTCTTCTTTCCAGCTGTGCTTCCAGCCATATTTCTTTCTGTGCAAACAGATGTAGCCCAACAGAAACACAAAGAATAAATAAATATATTAAATAAAAACAAGACTACCAAGATGTTTCAAAACACCTATGGAATGACCACCCACCTACGGCTCTGAGCATAACTCTTAGATTGAGACAGAAGACCCTCAGGGAAAGGAGAGGTTGAGGTGGGAGAGAGGGGGGATTGAGTGAGGGTTCACTGGAGCTATGATCACTGGAGGAAGGATGAGGAGGATATGAGTGAGACCGGGTGGGGAGGATGAAGAAGTGGCCACAGTGTTCCAGGGAAAGGGTTGAAAACACTGGGCAGCCATTGGATGTCCCACATGGCCATTTTCTATTGACTTTTCACATTCTGGCATAAAGTAAATGAATGCAAACAAGTATAAGTAGGGCAGAAGAAGGGAAGCGGGGGAAGCATGAGGAAGTGAGGCTTTAGGAGAGGGGACAGTGAGAAAGATAGGGTTACTGGCATTCGAATGACAGCTGGATTTAGGCTTGGACAAGTGAGCGGGAGAGAGGTGAGAGGAGCAGACAAAATGAAGGGTCACTTTAGTTCATAAGGAAGGGGAGTACCCTGATTGCACAACTACTTCACAACAGAGTGACCTCCAGTTTGCCGTGGTGTAGCCAACACAGCAGGAAAACAATAGGGATTTGGTGTACAGGTTCACACAGGAAATGACAAAAAAAAAAAGGAAAAAGAAAAGTGACTTAAGAAGTATTATTTTCTGTGATACTAACCTCCAAATCACACATCAGTGAGCGGCCAAAACAGCATGACTGCATCTCTGAAATACTGCCATGGGGCAGCCGTTCATTAGTCTGCAGGATGCTTAGAAGTTAATTTATATGTTCCTCTCAAGCATGCTAGACTATCGCGTTGCACTTTAAATACTGAAAAGTCTACTGAAAAGCCACAGCGCGTCAAAATCTTGCCTTTGGGGGTCCAGACAAAACTGACAAATGAGGACACTCCATTCCAGTTACCATTAAGATGTGATTGGAGGGTACATAAAAGCTTTCAAATGACTATGGACAGCCAAGAGAGAACACATCCTGCTGTTTAATGTGCCTTTACTCACTCAGGTCCTCCACTGTGGCTTTGTGTGATAAACAAACATTTTATATTCAAACACGCACACTAACCGTGGAGTTTTAAGAAATTTGTACTTGTTAACTTTCAAAGAGATTCTTTGGATGAATGGTACTATATAACGCAAACCTGATTACTGTTGGCCTTTTTGTTTGATACCTGTGACCATGGCTTCTCTACACTGTGCGTTATGCAAGTACATAACTCAGAGCAATGTCAGTCTTTTTCTCAAGTTTGATCTGCTGATTAAATTGGCAAAAAAGAAGAACATTGGGTTAACCACCATCACATATTTCCATTACTGCCATCTTTAGTCTCTTCAAGATGCAAGGAGCATGAATTTTTTTTTATCTCCATTATTTAATATTCCTGACCATAATAAAACAAATGGAGACATAAACAGACCTAAAAAATAAATAATGATTAACTGTGCATGCGTGTGTGTCTGTGCATGTGTATATGTATGTTATTTAATGAAGTGTAGGGAAAGTATAGTTTTTCTGACATCTGAAGGCCAATGTTCAATAATATTTCTGCTAAATCATCCATGATCACAAACAGTTAAATTGTAAGTCTTGCGCAAAAATAAGAAAAACTAAACAGAGGTGTAGATCATCAAAGTTCAGCAGGGGATTTGGAGTTGGATGCAGACTCTGGAGAGGAAGTGAGAGATTCCCATAACCTTTGGTCCTGTTCACGCTGTGTTTGAGCCATACTATGCAGTTTCCCTTTCTATTGTTCATACAAACTTGGTGGATCTACACGATAAGAAAAGGTTACAAGGAGAAGAGAGCAAAGACTTGAGAGTGCTGAGGACACGGGAAACACCTACATAACACAGCATACAAAAGCTACTCTTCTAAATCTTCCAAGAAATTCTCACTGTATCATTACTGAGACTTTATTCTCCAACAGTGTTAAAATTACAAGATAAACCCCAATCATATGCTTCAATGTAGCTTAATGTGTAATTAAAGATAACAGGAGATGGGTTTTACCTAAATCTTAATTATGATCATATTTGGTCAATATCATTGCTTTTGTCAAATTACCTGTTACTGCTGGATTATCTGATCTAAGTGTTCTTCCCTAATACAAGGGTCTCAGTCCCATTAAGCTGAAAAGTGATTGCATCAGTTTGGTCCATCAGGACGGCCTAATTGCCTCAGGGTATTCATAAACCAGCATGTGGATGTAATGGTTTTATCTCATTAAGGATTTGCCTTGTTCTGTTTAAGGCCTTATACCTGTATGTGACTGTAAGGGTTTTGTGGCATCGAATCATCTCAGCTGTTATCCATCACAGTCACTGATTGAGGCACCAGTGTCGTCTACAGGGACACTGGAGGGGATATTAGCTACAGCTTTGAGCCCTGTCTGCTGACAGTCAACCATCGACAGAATGAAGGATTAGAACATTCTGCCTCATTTGGAAGGCAAACGAAACAAATCATTGTGTTATCATCTTGCTGTCTAGTGATTCTCACAAAAATATTGCATGTTACAGTATTTCTTTCAATATTGCACATAACTGTCTGCTGTAGAATTAATCACACTGTTTAGCTAAAAGTTGAGTAATCTGAGAAGGTTGAACATTTTCTATGCAAAATAACTGATTAATAAGGTTAATGGCTGACGGTATTTGCATGGTCTCTAACAAGGCTAAGGGTGACAGTTATTTTTGTTGAAATGAACAACAGGGGACAATGGGAATAGTTCCCTTTTAAAACTTGGAATCCAAACAATTGATTCTCACAAATTATTGTCTGTTATTGTAATTTAATCAGATGGAGTGCTTCTTTAGTTGTGCAAAACTACAACTTCAAGCCAACACATTATGCAGTATCACAATCTTGCATTATTTGTGGGAAAACTAGAAAATAAGTCATGAATATCGTAAAAAATATTACTTTGCACACTTGTGATATTAAGAGGTACTCATTCGACCCTGAACTCATGTTGTAGTTGCAGTCCGGAAGGTAACGCTGCTACACCAGCCAACAATGAACCAACAAAAGCACTGCAATGAGGCATCTAATAACACCTATTCAACCATTCCGGGTCATACCCTTGCCAAGTGTCGGAAATATAATACTCGCAAACACTACACTGCAAAGAACTGTAAACTCTTGTGTACTCAATTACACAGAGGAGAACTGTAATATAAGTAAGGTCCTGGCAGGAACAGCTGGCATGTATTCGTATGACGATGTTATTTCTATCCTGCATCCCACACCACTGTTTCCTTCTGTACAGCTGCTTTAACTTCAGGAATAACTTGGGGTCAGTTGCAAAGCCAATAAATGACCTTAAGAGCTCAACATTCAATGTTGAAACCTGAAATTGAGTCAGGAAATATATATATAATATGTATATATTTATTTTTCTATATTTTTATTTCTTCTGTATAGGTGTACATATTTAACTATTTATGTTTAGTTTTTGTTTTGCAAATTGCTTCTCTCCATGCTGCGAGTGACACCACCTGCCAAAACCAAATTCCCTGTATGTTGTGAACGTACTTGGCCAATAAAGCTGATTCTGATTCTGATTCTGAATATAAACCAGATGTATTTGAGAGGGTACATCCACATACTTTAAACCTACTGACAATTCCCATTGCACTTTCTTTTTTTCAAATATTAAAATGCACATTTTAAATTGAAGCTAATATAACTTGAAATACAATATGTTGAGAAAACTAAAATTAGAGGAATTAAAAGGAAACTGATGATGACAAATTTGGATTTTGTTTGCCAGTTCATCTTTATTAAAAATTCTTATGAATGGTAAAATTTGCCCTACTATACACTGTCAAAAAGTGTTTTATTTCTGTGTGTATGCCACCGCTTTCCATTCACTGCAGTGCCTGGGCAAAGGCTTTGCAGAAGTTAAGCAACCCTAGGATCTGCACAACATCATCATCACTAAGGCAACCAGTTTGTCTGGCAAGCATTCCTCCACACAGGCTCATCTCACAGCAATCACACAGGCTACACATTATGGTTTACTACCGGCCAAGTTACACCACACCATCCTGCATGGCCCCTGTAAATGGGGTAAAATTTTAAAAGCACCTCTGTCAAAGTAAGAGGATGCTGAGTGGAGAAAAAATATTACTGTGGCTGTCACAATTTATGTCAAAATGGCCTTTTTTTTCCTCCACTTGCATCTGGGTCAGTTGAGTAGCTAATGGGCTTGCTAAACCAAAGAGTCTATGTACAGCATAGCTACAGCGAAGAAGATGAAAAGAAAGGCAGCCACAGCTGAGCGCTGCTCGGCGCATGCGTTACTAGAGGATACGGGAAAGAAAAAAAAAAGACAAAAAAGGTCGTCACATGACAGGTTTTCTTTTTGTCAGAGGCTGCCTTTGGAAATTTATAGAAACGTCCTTCTGTACGTAGAATATCGAAGAGGAACAGCGCCGATTGTCCTGACTTTTTGTGTTATAATGCCAATGAAGCGACTACACTGAACATAAAAGTTCCCGGTTGAGGTCTTCGACAATACAAGTGCACGTTTTAAAACAACGATGCGATGAGATGCTAACAACAACGTGGGTGTCAAAGGGCACCTCGCTGAACATTTACAATTGGAAAAAAAACAGACAATTTAATTAGCAGACAATTGTTAATTACATAAAGAGCATTCATTGGCCTTCGAAGATAAAGTATGACACGCTATGCTACGAATACATTACTCAAATAAAACACTTACAGCATAACTTATACCTCGAGGCAGTCGACATAAAGCATATGATGACAACAACATTAATACAAATGGATTATTTTATGTTCGGAGATGCTTTTATCATGTAGCTAAACAAGCTATCAGTATTATTCCTGTTTAATATGCGAGATAGATCAACGCTGCTTTGAAGCTGATACTCACCACTGTTACCGGAGAAACCATTTCTCCCTCGCTGGTGTCCGCGTCTGTATAAATTTGTCTACAATGTCAAAACTTGGTTTAGGTCCTCCTGTTTATGTTTTCCTTTTGAGGGATGCCAATTGTTTTTGTCCTAGCTCCGGGAGGGCGGTGCGACGTCCAGTAGGAGGCGAGAGACCAGCCATCACGTGGGCAGGACTGTCTGTAATGACCAATAGGATCAAGCAATAGTCGTCATGGGGGCGGACCAAGACGTCAGGGACACCCGGATAGGAGGAGTCAGCCTGCTGTTTACATATCGGAGCAGATGGCCTTTATTTACATTTTTCAGTAATGGAGCTTGTTAGTAGCATTTGTCCCAAGATAATTTTTCACTCTGTACCGACGATCCTTGACTAATAGGTTTAATTAGGTGTTAAACAGCAGACAGGTAATATAACAAACAACTCTAAATTCTAAAAATGTTGCTTTATTAATGTTAAATATTTGGCAGCTATTGTATTAAATTTTCTGTCTAATTTCCCCCCAGCTTGAGTTTTTTTATCCAGCAGTCCAACCGTTTCACTGGATGTTCGAGCCCTCCATTCTGCTTTAAAATAATCCTCAGCCAAAACAAGACGTTGGATGATACAGACTTACAGAATACTACAAAGTAGCTGTACGTGATACCCATAATGACTGACATCACATAGAAACATGTTTTATTAATGTTATATGGTTCCCAATCTGGGAGCTGGGAACGGGGTTGGGGGGTGGAGCAATGCGTGAGAGCTTCTGCCACTGCCTTAAAAAAATCAACTGCTTATACTAGCAGTGATGTTTTAATTATTTTCATATTGTACTTACAATACTTTTGAGGTACTTTGCTCAAACTGGAGCTTCTAATGATATTGTACTTTGTATTTTAACTCCACAACATTCCAAAAGTAACAATTGTAGCTGATTCCCACTTTCCCTGTCAAGTCTACGGTCTATAATACACATTTTGAAAAAGGCCCCGCTACATTTGTAACCCAACAGGAAAGTACGCTTTTAAAATTAGTATCAGTCAGTATCGCACAGCTAAATTAAAACACTCTGTTGTGTGTCAGCTTTAGCATAGTAATCTAATGTGAAAATCACTATGACTATCTGAAGGGGACAATCAACAAGGTGGGAGCTTTTACTTTTTGTAAAGGCCTACATTTTATCATTGCTGCTTCTGTATCTTTGCATTTGCTTAATTTTGTAAGCATGATATTGGCTTGTTTGTGTTTGTGTTAAGCTTAAATTATGGCATTGCTATTTTTAGTACAGTATTTTTATGTAATACTTCCACCATTGTAGTTGTATTAATTCTGGTGTGCTACAGCCATTTCCCTTATAACCCCAGGTTAACATAACAGGTATTTTGGCCAATTATGTGATGAGGGAGGAATGTCAGGTGTTACCCAGGGAGGATGATTTCGTCGCGTGTCTTGAAATTTCTCAATGAAATCATTATCTACAACGATTGCGACATCATGTGGTTTACAAAGTGCATTGTACAAAAATCCTTGTCGGACGGAAATTGCGTAAAGAAACCAACGCTCTACAGTGGGAAGTGTCAGTCACACGTGTATTTCATGTGCCTTTGACGCTTAATACTATCTTTATAAAAACATTTTTATGGTAAAAAATCTTTTCGGACCTCTTTTTTTCTGTTCTGTTTTTCTGTTGTCATATTTTCAGATCCAAAGAATTTTGTATGGAATCAGAACAGATATATTTTCAATGATTTTGTCCACACATCAAGATAATCACCCCTTCTCTTGTTTGAATTTACGTAAATTACGAGAACAAGTTTAATTGTCACAGTCGTAGTACAGCATAGACCAGTGCAATTTTTGAACCCATCCCTATTTCACAGACACCTGCACATTTACAGATATTTAAATACCACTCATACTAATAATTTTGCTTATTTTGCTCTGCTCAGTGACATATCTTTAACGCATGAGAAGACAAACTCCCTGATACCGTTGTAATCCCACAAAGACGGAAGTACGCACAAGATAATCCTCTTACTTCCTTGGCATACTCTTTGGACCCTTTAATTTGTCGGTTGGTCTTGTTGCTCTTTACTCGCTGCTAACAGCCGGCGTTATTTATGACTGAGTTTTTAGTGTTTTTCTTTCAGTAGGCATCAACCATAATATATTTAGACTGGCTTGACGTATTAAATGTGTTATATAATTAAAAAAGGGAAGTTAGTCTTTCAGGCTTCTTATTGGCTAACGTTACGTTGTGTTAGAGGTTAGCTAACTTCGCTAGCGTTTGCTAACGTCGACGTTGGCTGATGAAGTTAAGTGTCGGTAACTGTTTGACATACATTTTTTCCCCATTACATGTGTCTGATAAAGTGTTTACTTTATAGCTATCTTAGTGTCGTTTGTTGACGCTTCATCTTAACTCCGCGTATTTGATATGTAAGCTAAACGCTAACGGTAGCAGCTAACACTCAGCTCTTCTGGATGAGTTTTTCTTGATTCACCTCGTATAGCAAGCTTACATCACCTGCTGCCAAAATGATGGACTTTGATAATATATTGAACATCGCTTCGCAAAACCAGGGCCTCAGCACTGTACAGGTAAGTACAAGATTGATACTTTCCCTGTATTGACTTGAGATAAACAGTAAAATGAGCATTTGTGGGTCGCCTAGAGAGCACGCAAATGCCAGCTCATCTGTCAGTGAGGATCTGATAATGTCGGTGAATGCCAAGTTCCACCCTCCTGACCCTGTATGCAACTCAATGTATGGGTAAATAACATTTTAGATCACCAATCAGTGGTGCTCATTAGATTGACCTTCCTGTATATATCCTATATATCCTCATATATATGTGCGTGTATACACACACACACGCACACACATATAGATATAGATATATATAGACAGATAGATATAGATATGAATAGTATATAATTTTTAACCTATACATTTGAGTACTGTAAGAAATAAAGAGGACTGTGATATTGCTCCATATACAGCAAGGAATGTTAACATGTTATTTGTACCTTTCCTAGCAAAAGAGATACAGTTTACAAGCTGGACCACCCAAAAAGGACCCAAAGTCAAAAGGAGTAAATCCGGCTGCTGTTCAGGCTCTTTTGAAGAAGCAACACACTGAAAGCAAAAAGAAAGGTATCAATGACAAAATTAAAGATTTTTTTTCTCTTTTTTTTTAAATCTGGACCCTTTATTTGTATGTTTTTGTGGCTAGGGGACAATAGTTTTTGAAACTGGTCCTGTCCATAAAGTGTGTGATAATGATAGTGATAGTAATCACTGTCTGGCAGCTTTTAAAAGGGAGAGAGCTGCTATTCCTGGTTTAACAAAAAGGATCTTACTTTTTAACAGAAAGGTTTGTCTCTGTAAGGACCTTTTCCATAATGTTGCCAGCACTTAAAATAACTGTTTGAGCTTGTGACTGGCAAAGACAACCGCTTTTAGTAGATGTATTTTGACAGTGCACAATTGCCTTGAAGTTGCGGCTGGTTTTGCTGCTAAGGCTGAAACAGTGTCACTCAACAGTAAACTAGTTCCAAGCATTCTTGTCCCAAAAATACACTGAGACAAAAAGAAAAAAATCCTGGCAGGTTAAAATACTAATAATAATGTAATAATAATCTAAGTTATTCTCTCTCTTTTTAGATTGTGGGGATTTGTAGTCATTAACATACAGTACAGAAAACTTTTTTTCAATTATATGTACATTTATTTATTTATTTCAGAAATTCAATTAAAGAAACAAAAGGATGAACTACTAGCGAAGAGAATTGAGCTGAAGTCAGACCGTAAAGCACGAGCCATGGCTTCAAGAACAAAGGACAATTTCAGAGGCTACAATGGAATTCCAGTAGTAGATGCTCCTAAGAAGAGGAGATCAAAACAAGAAATGCAGGAAGAAAGGTCTATGGATGATGGAAGGTTTCAGAATAGCTCAATTGACCCAGAGGATGATGAGGATAATTATGAGTATGAACAGACAGATTCAGAGCCAGATGAGGAACCAGAGCCTCTAAGACCAGGGAAATCCACAGGTCTCAGTGGGGCTAGTAGTAGTAGTAGCAAGCTCTCCTCTAAAAAACCCAGTGGGCAACCCAAACCTGCTCCACCTCCCATGAACTTTGCAGACTTACTCAAATTGGCAGAGAAGAAGCAGTTTGAGCCAGTTGTGCTCAAATCTAAGGCAGTAAAAAAGGATGACAGGTTACGCACAGCTGATGAGATAAAGGAACTGGAGATGGAGCGGAGGGCTAAGAGGCAGGACAAAGACCAAGACTCAAGGTCAGAGAGAGAAAGAGACAGCAAGTCCCTATCCAGTTCTAGTTCAGTAAGGAAAGGCACTTTAGAGAGGGAGCAGAAGAACAGCAAACCAGAAAAGAACTCCTCGGAGAAGCCAGGTCTTGCCAGTGGGTCAGGAAAGAAGGTACACCAAATAGAGGTTAGTGATAAAGGCCGCTCCTCTTCCAAGCCCACTGTTAGTGACAGAGAGAGAGAGAGAACCAAGATTTCTCACAGTGAAAGAGGGAGATCCAAGACGAGCTTGTCTAGTTCATCTGGTGTTATAAACAATAAAGTTCCTTCAAAAGCCACATCTTCTCAGGTTTCAGCCAAACAACTGGGCCCAAAGCCCTCATCTAGCCACAAATCCGGCACCTCAAGTGACCTTAGCTTCAGAAAAGAAAGCTCATCATTACTTCAAGGAAAGGCCTCAAGTATTCCTGGGAGTAAGCCTCCTGGTACAGTTATAGCAGGCCAAAAATCTCAACACGGAAACTCCCAACAGGCCAGGCCTAGTCAGGGTAGCTTGTTGAAGCAAGGGCTTCCAGTTGGAGGCCAGAAGTCTGGGAAAGGAGAACCACTAAGACCTGGAATGAATTCTGTGGTAAAACCAAGCGGTGACTCAGTGATGAGACCTTCACCGGGTGGTCCTTTCAAAGCAAAGAGCCAACCGCAGGCAAGACATGGAGGCACAATCCAGACAAAAGCTGGAACAGGTGCCAAGCCTGTTGGGAGGGGCATACAGGGTCACCCTGGAGATAGTGGATCCCGACCTCCAGGATTTGGACCTGGTAGACCTGGTAGTGGTGGACCAGTATCTGGACGAACCACTGAGAGCATTGGATCAGGGCCTGGAAGACCCAAGTGCACTGTGGTGTCAGAAACAATCTCATCCAAGAATTTTGGTGGACAAAGACAAGGAATCCCTCCCAGGCCAGGCATGCCACAGAGACCCGGGCTGGCACCCAGACCAGGAATGCCAACCAGACCAGGAATGCCACCCAGACCAGGAATGCCAGCCAGACCAGGAATGCCTCCAAGACAGGGAATGCCTCCAAGACAGGGAATGCCACCCAGACCTATGATGAATAGACCCCCAGGTAAGACCAAGAGAGATTCTGAGTGGTATGGTATTACCAAAAACTGGATTTGTAAACTACTGACTACAGGTGGTCATATGAGTTGTAGAATGCTCAATTAAATCAGAATCAGAATCAGCTTTATTGGCCAAGTATGTTCACAACATACAGGGAATTTGGTTTCGGAAGTTGGTGTCACTCGTAGCATGGAGAGAAGCAAAATGCAAAACAGAACCTAAACATAAATAACTAAATATGTACACATAAACAGAAGATATAAAAATATAGGAAAAAATAATTATATACACAATCAGTGCAAATACACAATGTAGTGCAAAGGATGGATGAATATCTTGTTAGTGTGAGTGTGACCAATTCAGCCGCTATTTACTAAAGTTGTGGCTAAAGTTATATTTAACAGCCTATTTCAAACTAAATTACAAATTTTAAACAGACAAAGCTGTTAACAAAGTCAAAACAGACATTAGCTAATATTGTTGAAACTAAAAACAACCCCATTATTTCAATTAATGGGGAGAAAATAGATTGATAAATAACAATATTAGAGGGTAGTAAGGACACAAGTGAAGTACACCCAGAGTAGTGCAGTGGGTGATGTACAATCTGAAACCAGTTTAAGAAGTGGCTGTTTGATAAACGTAAGCCTGTCTCTACTTTCATATTTGATTCATTCATTTCATTCATACCACGACAACATAAAAAAGAGATTGTGAGTTGAGTGTCTTAGCACATTGTATGTCACAGCTGGCTGAGAATTGAAACAACCACTTTTGGTTTTAAGGAAATCACTTGATACATTGAGTTATAATATGGTCTACATTGTATCCCTGCATGCTCTCATAGACCCATCCTCTGTGGTTACTCAACAGGGTGGCAAAGTATTCTTAAAGTTCCTATTTTTCATGTAAAATTAAATATTTTTTTAATTCAATGACTTTATCAGTATTGTGTGATTTTAAGTGTTATTTTTACACAAAACAAGATTGATGTAAATGACGCAAGTTGCAATTCCACATGTTATTATGTTATGACATGTTATACACATGTCGTATTATTGATTTGAATAAACAAAATGTGTATGAACTAGAAAGACATGAGGCACTTTATGGCTTTTGAAACATATTAGCAGCTCATGACGAGGAACACTCTAAAACAGTACAACAATGCATGTATCAAAATGATATGATAAAAATCTGCTGACATTTTGAAAACAGGCTTAAACAACAAAGTCAGTACTACAGGGCAAATGGCCTGCTTGCCGAACCTGAATGAAATGTGTCAGCAACACTCTGCAGCCTTTGTCGTTATTCCAGGGTCAGAGAACGGTGATTCTTTCTCCTGCAGATAAACTAAGCAAACATTTAAAGTGTCATCAAGCTTTTACCACGACACTGAAGTTTGTAAATTGATAATTTTTTTAATAAATTGCTTACTAGATTTAACATTCCCCAATTTTGAAAAAAGCAAGGATCAATGTCCTTTCTATACAGCATGCTCATTTTATGTTTATGTGCAGCAAAGGGACAAGAGTCAATATGCATATTAATGCACAAATTTCCATATTTATTATCAAGGTCCAATGCTTCCACCCATCACCTCAGCATACAAGAGGAAATATGAGGATGAAGAAGAGTACGACTCAGAAATGGACGATTTTATTGATGATGGAGGTGATGAGCAGGAGGAAGTTTCACGGCACATCAAGGAAATCTTTGGCTATGATAGATCCAGGTTAGCATCATCCCTGTATAATCTTGTTAAAAGTCATTTGACTGTATTGTAAGCCAAATTCTATATGAGTGATAAACTTATTTGCTTTTAAACTGCTCAGATACCGAGACGAAAGTGACTATGCACTTAAATTCATGGAGAGCAGCTGGAAAGAAATGCAGAAAGAGGAGGCCAGGAGGTAAGAGAAAAAAGAAATCAGTCATTAACTCTATGTAATGCATTTTTTTTCACATAAAATGTAGCGTTTTCTCCCCTAAAACCTTATCAACATTATCTAATGTCATTTTTTCTGTGCCTTACTACTTTAGCCTGAAAATGGCAGTAGAGGAGGATCTGGAAGAGGAGAGAAAAGAACAAGAGGAGCTGAAAAGGAATGCCAAAAGGAAAAAAAAGAACTGAAGCGTCTTTGCCGTTGAGATAAATAAAAAAAACACTGTCTCCTAAATGATGGGACAGCCAACACATGAAGCCCAGTGACTGTGTTGAAACTCGCCTCTTTTGCTTTGTGTCCGCTTCTCTCCCTGTGTTTGGACAAAACTGAGCAGAGAGACATAAGGCTGAAAAGTGATGACTTTAAGTCAGAGACCAATTATGCACAAATAATTCAGGCATTAGGCCATCAGGGTGTGGCAAAAAGTTCTCATGTTATCCCTGTTACATTATTTATTTCCCCCACTGAGTGCAGGGTTTACACTGTCAACTGTGGCAATATCTCAAAGGAACTAAGTTGCAAAGAGAGAACTATAGATATATGGAAGAGTGTAGTTTCTTTTTTTAATGACTAACAGTGACATACAGTCGCAAGTGCTGATAACATGCTGTTTTTGAGCAGAAGTTGTTGCATATTTTTTCAGACAAACTTTGATTGTAAAGTCATATTGAATATGCAGAAAAACAGTACAACCTGATGCGTTGTGTGTTTGTCTTTAAAATGATTTGAGAGAAATGATTGCATAAAGGATTTTTTTAATTGTCCAGTTTCATGTCTTATTTCTTAGAGCATAATAGATAGTCTGTTATACTTTTTGGGTTCTACCAGAAAATGTCACTTGTGGGAGATGGCAGGACTTTTGGTTTATCACTGAAAGCAAATATCTTATTTTATTAAAATTACTTAGTTTTTGACGTTGATACCTAACAGACTGAGAGGAGAAGGAGAATGTTTTTCAGAAATAGCGATGACGAATTTGAGCGGGCCTTTTTTTCCCCTCTCGGCTTGCCGTACCTGCCGCACCAAGTGGGAGGGGCGTGTCACTTCGCTTAGCTACTCCTGAAAGTTTGCGGAAGTTTGTTTTTACAGCTTAAGTCCAAGTCTACCATTGAGCGAGTAAATTAAGACATAAGGTCTTTTTTGTCATTGCGGTTTTCTAGATGGACCTCCGTTCAGAGAAAGTACAACGGATACTCTCCAAGGTTAGTTATTCACAAGATGATAGTCTTTGAAAACTGTATAAATTAAAACATTGTTTTGGTATCGACGCGTACCGGCTTAAGCTTCACCAACAGGTTGAACCAGCTCACTTACTTGTACTGTCGTTGAAAAACGCACACGAGACATGGTACTATGTGTTGAAAACCGACATTATGCATTTCTACCAGCAAATCCAGTAATGGTGAAGCCTCTTTAAGAGTAACGTTACAAAGTCACTGCTTATCTCAGTGTTTCATAAAGTTGCTGACATAGTTGCCCAAAGAACCAAAAAAAGAGTCCCAGTGATTCTGGTAACAGCATGATAACAAAACCCTGAATGGTCTTTTTGTATCGTAGGAACACTGACTTGACTAGTGGATCTTAATTCAGATGTTTAAGCGAAATTCAAAACCAATGCTTTCACAGCTAAAAAAAAATAACATTAAAAGAGGTCTAAACAAGGATTCAACTTGTATTCAAACCTGAATGTCCTGTCACTGAGTCTAAGTGTCACGCATGTGAGCACACATACACATCCATTTACTGAAATTACATAAGCAACCACAGGTGAGTTTGTCTCTTTGTTCTTGGATGTTAGTACAAATTCCACGATGTTGCTGTTGAGGAGCTGCAGAAAATCCATCGCAAATACCCTGAGATTAAACCATCTGCAGGCACATACAGTGAGTTTTCCTTAGAGAACACACTTTCATCTGTCATTTATAACCTTATTTACGTACATCATATTGGTTTCTTGTTGAGAAGTGACTGGTCCTCTTGTCATTTTTTAAGCATTCACTTATAGCTCCCAAAAGGATCTCCTGAGATTAATTGGGAACCTCCCGGTTCAATATGAAGGTAAGTCTTACATGTGGCATTAGAGACCATCTAAAGACTTGCTCTGGTAGAAAGGGACTATTATGTACTACTAACACCATCTCTTCCTCAAGGTCGCTCCTACAACTTCCCCATTCAGCTGTGGCTGTTGGATTCATTCCCCTTCACTCCCCCCATATGCCTCCTGAGACCAACTGCCAACATGGTCATCAGAGAGGGAAAGCATGTCGATGCTCAAGGCCGGATCTACTTGCCAGGGCTTCACAACTGGGATTATGTAAGGTTTATGCTTTCTGGGTGAAATTAAAATTGCACAGAAGAGGTTCTGAGATGTTTTACTCAGTTTTCTTTTTTTTTTCCTTGATCTGTACAGCCCAAATCATCTGTGGTAGGCCTTCTAAATGAGATGACTGCCAAGTTTGGGGAGGATCCTCCATTGTCTTCAAAGACCGCAGGAGAGAATAAAGACCCCCATGACCTTCTGGCTTTTGTCTCCAAACTCCAGATCAATGATGGTGCTTCACTTGATAGCGGCATCACTGCTGATAAGATATCTTATTTATTTTATTTTTTTTGTAGCTTATCTCATGTCTGTTTCAGGTGCAATCAGACATCACGATCATCCAGCCAACAAAGTTTCAGTTATCGGAGGAGGAGATTTAGGAATGGCGTCAGTGATGAGCATTTTATCCAAAGTAATCACCTCTCGTTGTATTGTATACCAGTGATTGTAATTTGTACTGCATGTTTTACATTTACATTTTTTCTTTTGTTTTAAATTCATCCAGTGCAAAATGGATAAACTTGTTTTCATTGACATTGCTGAGAGTTCCACAAAGGGCGGGAGTACAGACCTAGAGATTTTTAGTCCGCCCAAGGTTGAGGTATCCAGAGGTACGTCACTTTCTGCCCTGTCACACAGTAAAACATAAAAGTGTCTCTCGGCTGAGTCATCGCAATTGTCAGACTGTTTCAAAGGTGACCGACTGGCATTACCCTTAGAGAGCCTGTCCTGATGACTCACCTCTAAAGCAGCAATCACTGACTGAATCCAAAACATCTGTTGCTCTGGAGCTCAGGCTGAAATTTACAGAAACACAACAGGAAACAGTGTATTTATCAGTCAGAGTTAACACAGAAACAACACTTTAAGCTTTTGCTGTTTTTCTCAATGTTTGCTGTTAGATGTGCAGCTTTTAACCACTGATGACTCCTCTTTGTCAGACATTTCAGCCTCTGCAGGCTCCAGGGTCATTGTGGTGACTGCAAATGCATGGAGCAGTGAGCAGTCGTATGTAAGTGTGGTTCAGACTAATGTGGACTTATACAGAGGAATCATCCCAAATCTGGCACGTCTCAGCCCCGATGCAGTAATGCTCATTGCCTCACAACCAGGTTGGTGTTGTAAAAAAAAGAGATGATCCCTGTAAGGAATTGACAGTTGTGCTTATTACCTTTTTTATATATATATACTGTCAACTCTGTTCTCTATCTTGTCCAATTCCAGTGGACATCATGACCCATGTTGCCTGGAGGCAGAGTGGGCTGCCACCGACACGGGTGATTGGAGCCGGGTGTAACTTGGACTCTGAGCGACTTAGTCGTGTTCTGAACATAAACCTGAACACTCACAAACCAGCCTGGGTCATAGGAGAGCTTTCAGAAAACAAAGGTGAACTAAAAAGAATAAATAAGATGTTTTTATGGAGCCCTTGTGTTCTATAAGGTTGTCGAGTTAAATATCTGAGCTAACATTCCCAAAGACTAA
Source organism: Acanthurus tractus (assembly GCA_029783725.1). NCBI lineage: Eukaryota > Metazoa > Chordata > Actinopteri > Acanthuriformes > Acanthuridae > Acanthurus > Acanthurus tractus. Next base: position 8,416,970 of record JAQNCA010000028.1, on the reverse strand, counting down.
TCCTAAACATTTTTTCTTTTTTTTCAATCCCACCTTGCTTATTTTTGGTCATTTTTTGATCATCTGACTTTCCTTTGTTCTTCTGTTTTGTTTACAATTGTATTGGTTTTCTTTAGTTTCCTTGTGTTTGTAAATGATGCTCATTATTGAGCTTGTCAATATGTTTTTGCCGTGCAGTTCCTGTGATGAGCAACACTGCGCTGAGCTCCAGTGTGCAGTCAGAGATTGCATCAGGATCTGGCTCAACCAAATCATTGTTAGACAGGTACTGGTATTAATAAGTATGAATGATGACTTTGTAGTTGAATCAACTGGGTCAGAACAGAGGCGCTGGTGAAGGATATTTAGAAACTTAGAGATCGGAAAAACAGTACAGGCACCTCTCCTTGATCATGCTTCTCCAGTACATGATGTCCCTTGCATTCAAATTCAAAGTTTGACAGCTTGACTTTTGTCTGATGCACTGTTTTCTTTGCTTGTAGAGCATTTGAGATCATGAAGAACCAAGGCCAGCGTTCGTGGTCTGTGGGTCTGTCTATTGCTGACATTACAGACAGTGTTCTGATGGATAAGAAGAAGACCCACTCTGTTTCTACACTGGCTCAGGTAAAACCACTGAGTGTCCCATTATAAAGTGATGGAATTGTTTTCACTGTCAATCTGTTGATCATTAGAATGGGTTATTTTTTTGGGTTGGACTGTGTTTCTTTAAGTACAAGGCATCAGTGCTTGACACTGAGATCTAGTTGTGCTTGTCTCTTCATTAAAAGTACTTTGTCCTAACATGAATTTTAAGAGCTTTTGTCTAAGCATGTTAAAGAAATGTCACAGGCCAGGGAGATTAAAGTAAGGCGTACTGTTATGCTATCTCATGATGTGCAGTTTGTGCCTTTTGCTTGAATGGTGAGCTGCACATGTTTATTCGGGTATCTTTTAAAGCCATTTTCATTTATTTTAGAAATTGTCACAAATTTATCTGTGTTCTGTTTGCGTTAGGGTTGGGGTGGCATAGGTCAAGAGGTGTTCCTCAGCCTGCCGTGCATCATGGGATCAAATGGTTCCACACGCTTGGCTGGAGTGTCACTTGGACAGGAGGAAGACTCCAAACTGAGGGACAGTCTCACCTCCCTGTCTAACCTCATGACTCAGCTCAGGATATGAAGGATGCCATTGTACTCTCAGTTTTGGCTTTACTGACCAAAGAGGCAGCTGCTTACTGCAGGGGCAGTTTTCCAGCCATTACACCCTCAGCAGATGGACTGTGTTTGTGCTGGATGGACAGAATTGTTGTCCTGAATATGCAGAATTTACTCATAAGATTTGTTTCTGATACTATGTATTAAATGTGGTTAAAAATCATCATAATATTAATTTAAAGATTACATTTTTCCATTTAAATGTATCAGAACTGTTAAGATATTCTTTTTCACTCATACACAATTTAAACTTAAGAATGTTACATGAATGCACTGTTATATTTTTTGAAGTTTCTATTCAAAAGCAACTAGAAGGTATTAATGCTTTTATTTTTAAGGAACAGCCTCTTTGTCATTAACAACTCAAGTTGACTTTGACCTCTTTTACCAAATATGTGATCATGTAATTATCTCTTGTCCTTACCCAACCTTTAATTCCTCTGGATAAAATAAGTATGATATCAGATCAAGTATGAGGCATGTGTAACATATAGAACAGGGTGCTGGTGTTGAGTCAAAACATGAATGATTGAGTACAGCTTGTATATATTTTTAATGGCCTTAATTGCACTCTTGGTGCCTTTTCTGTATGTAATGACACTATGAAAAAGCTTTTAAAATTTCCCCTACATTGTAATTGTCTTTCCTCTTACTCATGGTTACTTTGTGTGACCTATTTTGCACAGTGAGAACCTAAAAAATGTACAGTAAGACTACATGATTTTGTGGGTTTGCAATAAATATCTCAAACCAGATGTGCACCGTCTCTTTGGGAAAAAGAAGACGACAAAACAACTAAGATTTATCTCTTTATAAAACTCAAATAAGTAGTTGCATAAATGTACACAAGCTTTGGTCTGAGCCCCAGCATACCAATGTCAACCAGATCCATAGAAGGAGCGGTGATGTTAAAGTGGTGGTCAGGTCACATGACCAAAGATACTCCAGCATACCACAGTTGTGTGCAGGCCAAGATACAAGTTTCTTGGGTTAGGATCCCAGCAGTAAGACCAAAGTTCATGAACAAATGGCAAAACATATATTAACATCACTCCTTAAAGTACAAATTTATAGCAGTAACCTGAAAGTCCATTAGGAAACAGCTGAATACTTGAGAGATTTGCAAAACCTCTTGGTAATGTCAAGGTCAGTGCAAAATAAGAAACAAAACAGATTTTTAGGCATGGTATATAACACAATATATAATGTAATATATAACTGAATTAAACAACAATATAAACATGTTTGACATTTAGGTCCTTGTACAGTATATTATGGCTCATCTTCCATTTCTCTGACACCCTATCAATGTCAATGGCTCCTAAACATGGCTGTGCATGTGAATGAATTTAGTTTTGATTCATTCTCTTCCCACCCAAGTCTGTCAACATTGTAATACAAGGTCTGTCCTTGTGATTTGAAGTCTAGCTTGCAGAAATGATTATGTGCACACTCACTGACAGGAATCATAGTTAGAATTTCTGAGTCATGGTAAGAATTACTCTTCCAAGAACTCCTTTAATCGAGTTACTGTCAATCTGTAAAATTTCTGACCACCAGATGGAGCCACTCTTCAAATATATTGTGCCTATATTTTTTTTACTGTAATTCTTGCTTTGCTGACAATGATAATTTTATAAAATCCTTCCATTAAGCCTTCCTCCTCAATTAGCCTTGCTACATGCATGCATGTTTATAGTTATATACAAATGAAACAATATGTTATTGCTGGGAAGTGAAGTGTCAGACAAACAAGATGCAACACTGAAACTATTCCTTTGAATTTGACAGCATCCAAACATATCAATTTAAATTAAAAAAAAAAAAAAAGGAGCAAAATACCTACAGAGTACCCACTGCTACCTGCCTGAAAAAGAAAAGGATCTGGTCGGGCCTCATATGAATGAAACTAGCTTCAGTATTTACAGCAGTGACTTATTGCACCATGTCTTCCTTGTTGGTTGTGTTTGAAACTTAAGCGCTTCTTTTAAAATGTTTGTATGCAAACTGCTTTGGTGCAACCTGGTTTAGTGGTACTCTGTTATCAAGTATTGACCTAAAGTTACAGTTCACAGACTGTTTTATAGTAACAATTAGTCATTACAGATTGACATACTATTAGGAAGTGTGAACCTGCACACAGTTTACTATAAAAGTAGTATGAATATGTATGCATAGGCTTAGGGTGCTTTAGCATGGATGATCTTACTCTGCAGCCTCAGAAGCCCTTGCATTAGAGTTGCTACCCTCAGTGCATGGTGATCAAGATAAGACACTTTGTTGGAACAAACTGGAGATTAAGTTAACACAAAGCTGGTAATAGATCACGGTATTTCTGTGTACATTTACCATTCTTGGAACTGAAAACCAAATCCGGTCAAACACACCAACATGAGTAGGTGAGCTGATACACTTACTTTATGTGCAGCGATCAGTAACTCAGACAGCAGTTTTAAATACAAATTTTACAATTAAAAAAGTTAACTGCCCTTACAAAAAAGGTGCTGGTATCACAGAAGTCTGTACATACGGATGAAAAAGTCCTTCACACAGACTCACACACACACGCAAAAACCTACATATTGAATAGCTACTGGCCGTTCATCTCTTAAGTGGCTTTAAAAACAAATCAAGCATCAACAGAGTTTGAATCAAACTGGCATCATCAGAAACACTTAAACGGTATGTGGAGACTTCAAAATGTAACTGATTTGGGCAGTTGTTGTGAACCAGGAGGCATTCTGCAAAAGTCTGGGCTGGATTGGACCAAGGGCACCCCTATTGCAGACTGTTCTGAGGGCCTGGAGTGGCCTGGGGGAGACCCAGTGTACAACAGTGGTGCTGGGAAAGCAGAATGGTCCCTGGGGCCCCTGGAGAAAGGCTTTGAGTAAGCAGGTGAGGGGGCTCTGTGTGTGTCTGAAGAGTTGGCAGTGCTACATTGGAAGGAGGTGAGTCTGTCAGCAAAACTAGGTGGAGGAGGGGGGATGATGGAGTCCTTTACCCAGCTTTCCTCTCCTTCATATTCTGGCTCCTGAGGCAAACTGGGGAGAGCACACAGCGAGGGAGGAACATGTGAAGGTGAAGGAGGGATAAACACAGGAGGTGGAGGCAGAGGGTAGAGAGTAGGATCATAGTCCCTGCCGATGGTATGTGGAGGTTCCCTGCACACAACTGCAATTTCCTTAGGTGTTGAGCCTAGCAGTCTCTCAAGGTAGCGGTCGTCTTCATCGGCCTCAGAGAGGTTGTCATACTGGGAGGTGTTGGAGGGCCGTCGGTCTCCTGCATTCACAGGAACATAGAGAGAGACTGGGAACTTGGTTGGCTTTGGAGGAAGTCTGGGAGAGTTAGAGGAGGATGTGGCGAAGGCCCGGGGAGGGGACGGTTTTGAGCAAGCAGGTTTTTTTTGTGTGAGATCAAGAGAAGCAGGTGGTTTTGGGCAAAGTTTTGGAGATGGCTTCATTTGAGTGACCAGTGGTAAGGCTGAGCGGGGGGAAGGATGGTGGTTCTTGGTTTCTGAGCATGTTCCCACGCAGGGGGGTTCACTATTTAATGGCTTTTGGTCATTGTGCTCAGGGTAAAAAAAAGGTGGAGGTGGCAGATCTGGAAGGTCCATGATCTCCTCCTCATTCTGCAGGGCGACAGCATCCGAAACGGGGGGCTCATAGGGTGGAGGCCAATCAATAGTCTCTTCTTGTGCCTCTGGGCATCCAGGCAGGCTCTCCTGTTTATCCAAATCATTGTTCTGGTTAAATTCTGGTCTCTGTGTCTCCTCCATATCTTTGTCCGATCTGACCCCAGTACAGAGTTTGTCTGCTTTAGGAGGTAATGGAGGTGCCCTACAAGGCTTTAAAGGAGAGGGTGATCCTTGTGTGTGGACTACAACTGGATCAGGTGAAGGCAAAGGAGGTGTTCTTGAATCCTGGGGCTCTGCAGGAACAGGGTTCTGTTGAAGGGTGATGCCATCTGTTTGCTCTGTCTCTTTATCAGCTTGACTGGTGGGCTGAAGATTTATTTTGACTGCCAGAGGGGAGTCAGGCTGCAGAGGCAAGAGGAGAACAGGTCTCTCTTGACCCAGAGGTTTCTTTGGAAGCTCTTCTGATTTGGCTGAAAAAAGGAAAGAAGGTGAAGGATATATAATTTACTAATGAAGAAAAAACAAATGTTTTAGGATGTACTTAACAAAAATGTGAATGTAGCTTAGTAGAATACAGAACATGACTGTACCTGGAGGAGGCTGGTCTAGCTTTTTACTACGAAGCTCAGACATCGCAACTTGTAACTGTTCAACTACCACATCATCAGGAAGGAAGAAGGAAACAGCCAGCTGCTCCTGAAGAAACTCCCTTAGGTCTTCCAACTGAAGCTTCTGCAGGCGCTCTGATTGGATGCACATAATACAGACACAAAGCCAAGGCAAGTTAACGCATACAACAACGAATGCAGGTTCACGTGGTAACATGTCAGCTAACATCTGTGTTATGGTAAACCATAAATATTGTTCAAGGCAGTACATGGATGCAAACTTAACTTTGAGAGGCCCATCAAATGAGCTGCTTGACAAGAATTCAACCTATGAGCTGAAGCTCTGCTTGTGCAAGTGGCCAATGAAAAGTCAGCTTTCAATTCTTCTCCACAGCAACGGGCCACTTGCATTATGTAAGCCATCCAGTTAGGAGGCAGCTGAGCGAGAGGCAGCGAGCGATGTAATCCACCCAGTAACACTCACTAGTATAGCAACAGCGGCCTTCACTGGATCTGGACATGTAGCTGCTTTGACTCATTTATCCTGACATGACACAGAAGACAGCGTGATCAGCCCCGTACTCACTCTTGTGTAACTTGAAGGTTGTATAAGCCATGGCATTTAGTATCTTCTCTCCCTCCAAAATGTAGATGTCCCATAAACGCAGGGTAAGGGTGAACGGGGTCTGTTATGTAAGACACACAGCAGCAGAGTCAGTCTAATTAAAAAATAATTTAAAAAAAGCTCCCAAGATGCAGTTTCATGTTAAAAAACAAAAGCAAGAGAATGCACTGTAATATAGTGATTAAAATTTAAATGCAGCGTACATCTGGGACTGAAAATGAAGGGAAGTTCTGGAGAAAGAGCATGCATGTTGTGCATGTTCCTTAAGAAATTCAAATACTTACTCTGTCAATAAAGCACTGCAGAAACCATTTGGTGGTGTAAATCCCCGTCGTCATCTGCTCCTTGTCCTGTGGAGCAAAGTTATCATGAGAAATAGTCTCAATGGGAAGTCACTCCTCAAAATCTGTTCTCAATAATAAATCGTACTCTCCAAACATTTCTGACTCTTGGACTTGCAGTAACATTCTGAACACATGGCCCTTTGTTACATAAATTAATCAAATAATGAGAAATGACCTAAATAAATCAGCTGAAGCCATCAATTAGTTCCATTTCTCTCTCATGGACTGAAAACATCAGCCATACAGATGTGCTTTAACTTACCAGGTGTTTCTTCAGCTTTGGCAGCATTTTGGAGAGGATCAGTTCATGGTGGGCCTGGAAACGCTGCAACTTGGGGAATCCCGGGATAAAAAAACCTAACACAGTGGAAAAAAAATCAGCAGGATGTAAGTCATGTGTGGGGGAGATATAATGTCAAATGATAAAAATATTTTCCCTCTTAAAGAGGACCACATCAAGGGGAATGACACAACATGATAAGATCTGTAAAGCCCTTTTATTAGTTGGAAAAAATAGGTGATTTTGCTTTCAATAGCATGTAGGCTGCAGTTTTATGCCATAACTAATTCTTAAGTCCATTCCTGTAGGCCAATTTTGTACCAAATGTGCAGAGAGTTGTCAAAACACATCTAGCAAAGTTGAATTTCAATTTAATCCAATTGATGGGTGTACAAGAGGTGAAGTTAAAAAAAATCTGTTCACTCTGCTTAAGATGTTTCCCTTGTTAATAAAAGGCCACGTATAATACAAATAGTTTACGCACATTTAGAGATTTGTGTACACATTCACAAAACTGTGTAAGCATCTACAGACTGAGTTTAAATTTCCCAACTCACGCACGTTTGCACATAACATTCCCATCTTTTTGAATAAGAACCACTGAATGACTGAATATCTGTCTAAATATAAATTTACTCATGCATATTTCCAAATCTGCCTTCATTTCTTTCTCTGTCTCTCACCATGCATGGCGTGCTTGCTGTTCGTGAGGAGCTGGGACAGAGCCCAGAAGGCATCTTCCTCATTCAGGTACATGAGCAAGATGGCAGCGATCTGACTCATCCCCTGGCAGTAGCTCACCTCCTGAGGAGACACAGGAGAAGAGACAGGTTTAATTAAACGGAAGGGGGCAAATGAGAGGAATTATCGATTATTTAATAGAGCATGCACATACAAACACACACATACACACAGGTGAGGGATGGGTACTTGAATGTCTGATGTGGTCTAAGGACAGACAGTGGATGTGTGTGGGTATACTGCACGAGGAGCTGAAGACACTCTGTACATGCAGCTAGGATTTTATAAACACTTTTACCAAGTCTTTCAAATATTTACTGTTGCCCAACATGCATTCACAGCAATGCCATGTCTTTAACTTGAAATGACGCCAATTTGACTCCAAAATGATTCAATGATTTACACTTAACACAGTACCTCTGGCAAGCAAAGATACACAAAATTGACACACACTTGATGTTTGTCCATATTAAGACTGATTTGTAGAGCAGCTAGAAACAGAGACTACAATGTATCCTTTCAAGGAAATACAGTAAATATCATTAGGGTTGCACTGAGGTTAAAATACACATTCTCCACATTCTTCCCTACCATCACATAGGCAAAAGGGCAACACCCCCCCCCTGCCCCCCCCATTCTCTCCTACTGACCCAGATTCTGAGCAGTGTGAGAGAGGGGGGGGGGAGGAACAGCACATGCCCATTTCCTCTGGTTCCAACACCTCTGCCATGCAGGAACCGATTACTGAGCACAATCAGAAAAACAAGCTTGGATCATATTTGCATGTGAGGAGATGTACTGTCCAACACACAAGTCGTGGATGGTAATGTTTCTATCCCTATCAGAAAGCAGCACTCTGCGCTTATACAAAAATCAAAATATACTGATCAATCCACAGCATGAGTTTAAATACAGTCTACATATAAATGCATGTATTGTATTTAAGTAAATTTAATTAGTATTAAAGTAAATTAATTAAATACCCAGCAGAGGAAAACTTTAACAAAGTAGAGAACAACTTAAACACACTTTAAACAAACTCTGAGTGACTTTTAACTTGTTCTGAAACAATCTCACTTAACACTTATGCTTGAAAATGACCTTCATAAGCAAACAAGACCATCAGCAAGAAGACTGGCTATTTCTAATAGCAGACAATGATAGAATTGGCCAATGCCTGCTTGGATATTGAAAATGAATAAAGGTGTGCTTAAAATGAATAAAGGTTTCTTACAGCCTAAGGAAATAAGCTGATCTTTAATTTGCTGATACTGCAACAGATACATTTGTTTCACCAGACAGCAGCATCAACAAGCTTAGAGCAAAACATTTTCACCACACTACTGAGCTATATATTGCTGTTATTGTAGCATGTTATCATGAAGACATAATATTCTAAGGGAATGTTGATAATATTGGCTTTAGCTCAACAAATTAGCATCACCAAGCCACTGAATCTATTAGCCCATTAATTATGTGTCACCCGGGTGTATGAACAGTAATATTACTGAAACAAAGTTTTCTTTGTTTTACCATTATCACACTACAGTTATTGATCTTGCAAATAAATACAGTGCGTAATGTTATCTTTATGCATTCTGCAAACAGCTGCGTTATAGCACCAAGAAAAAAAAAGATCATGTTTTTTTTCTTTCACTCCCTTTCAAAATAAATGCTTGCCCGAGGCTGATCAAGATCTTAATGACAGGTGGCAATGGTGTTCATACAGCTTTTGTTGACAGGGGCTGCCGGAATCAACAAAAAAGAAAGAGTTCCTGGTAAATGAATTTCAGCGAAGAAGTAGGCCTGGCTAAAACTGTCATGAGAAACAAGTACTTGAAGTGGACAAAGAGACTCATTTTCACTTTGTACCTTGGCTGGTTACCAACAAATGGTGTCAAAGGGGAACTTGGTCTAACGGTTTGAGTGCTGAGTATGGATGTGGGTTCACTGGTAGCCTGACTGTTACATGTAGCTGTGCTTTCATTCAGAGCTCATAAATAAAAGATCTCACCCAAGGCTTTAAACAAGGACAAGAGCAGATGGGTTAACAGTGCTCGGCCTGCTCCTTGCTGTACGGAAAGTAACACACTCAATGGCTGTTGTGCTGCTTTTTTGTGCAAGTGTACACAATATCTGTCAGCATTATTTAACACGCACATTTACATCCACACACAGAAACTTACCGTATTGTAGACTGAGTAGGCTGCTAGTATGTGAAACAGTGCCTGCTGTCTAGAGAGGAAACAGAGAAACCACCAGTTAAACAATGATGTTGTTCCTTAGCAACAATCAAGCAAGCTGAGACAGTGTGGAGAAGTTTATTCAATAAGAAATCCCCAGGCCCTCTTGAGTAATGATTTCTCAACCACTTCATCCCTAAATTAAGTCCATCAGTCAGCAACAAAACAGCTAACAACATAAGATTTCTAAATGAGGCTGAACAGCTCAGGCTGCATTGTCTAATCCTGGCAGTGTCTGTGTGCTGGTCACTGCTCTTCCACTTGAGCTTTCCAGCTGTGCTCTTCAGTATCAATGAATGTTGTGTGTGAAAGGACTTAGATGAACTATTACTGCTAGAACAACAGTCAAAAAAATTTAATCACCTTTATCATCATCTTTCGAATTTATGTCACTGGTGATTGATGAGGTAAAATCTATTTACATCTTTCATTACGTCATTTCTTCTAGCCTCTGTGACCACTGGATTGTTTGCATGGTTGATGACATCCGCGGTCTCAATTATTTCAGACAATGAACAAAAGTAGCTAATGGGGGGTATAATGTTGAAAAAAAAACAACCACCTCCTCTCCAGGCCTCTGTAGTAAATACATGTCTTATAGACAGTGACAGGGGAAGCAGGGAAGGAGTGGGCAGCCAAGCAGGATGGAGCAGTGTTTGGTCTATTTGGACTCAGTGGCTTTGAATTGAGGGGGAAGTACTATACAAAGAGCAAGAGGAGAGCACTCAGTTTCACTCTCACATAGATGTTAACTGACAAGGATGAACCAATGGTATGATTTTCAAACTCACAGTCGTCCCAAAACACTGTTCTAAAGCTTATGTTTGATTTTACTTTTAGTATTAAACCGTTGTGTGTTGGCTCGGATGAAAACTTGATGTCAGTGGGTGCACATTTCTGTGCGAATGCCATTTCCTGTGGGGCTTGGTGCACTGACAGGAAGGCTAATGAAACACAGAGAGGAGGAAACCACCGGTTTGGTTTTGTGTGCGTGCATACATGTGTGCGTTTGTGTGTGTATTTGATGGCCTGCCTCATGGTTTAAGCCAGGGGTCACACCCTGCAACACTTAGCAATGGTAAACCTGAGCATGTAAGGTGACAAAAAAACAGTAAGAACTTTGGAGACATAAATAAGATACAAAGGGAGTTTAGCTCATTTATTATGAGGCTACTTGAACTGTGTCGGTTATTTCAGAGGCAAGAGGTCAGAGAAGTTTTCATGTGATCCATCAGCAGTGACTTCGCTTATGTAAACATTTACTCAAAGTTTCTAATGTGACTCATTTAAGTGGCAAGGCTATAAAAGTTTAAAAGGAAAAATGAGGAAATTACCACAATGCATTAGCAATACTTGTAGATATATTTAAAAACACCCTGTTCCACACAGCTTTCTGCTGAGTAAAGCAAAGAACTCACTTGACTCCAAAGCGGTCCATGAACATGATGTGGTTCCTGAAGGTTCTGTTGACGTCCAAGTCTATCTGTTTGATCTCTGTGGAGAAGCTACGAGCCTGCTGCTTCATTTTCTGGAGGGTAGAAAAAGAATAAATGAGACTGTCAGGTCTGACCCTTTTCACAATGTCCACATTTTTGAGGAACTGTCATCACTTTTAAAGATTCATACCTCATACTTTCCTTTATTATCTTCTTTGACTTTCTCTACGTCCAAGAGCAAGGCCCAGGCCTGGCCTCTCAGCTGCAGAGGGATGCCTTTATAGACACGCTTCAACAACTGAAACATGTGACAGAGACACATTAAGAGACATGAATAGACTCTCTAAACATTAAGAGGACAGTCTTCACTGCAATAACCAGAGGAAAGAGACAGAGGGTTGCAGTGAAGACTGCTTTAAAAGATATAGTCTTGTTGACTCTCTTGAATGACAAAGGCTCATTGCACGCTCTTATGAGCTTGTTTTAACTGTCTAGAATGGCAGAGGAGAGATAAAGGAATTAGCTCTGGTTAAAAGGGGAATGGAAAACAGATAATTAACAGAACAGGAAATAATACATTAAAAAAGGGAAGCAGGGGCTTAAATCAAACACCAAGTTGGAATGTTTAACTACTGAATTACACACCTTTTCACTGTTCTTGTACTTGTCCCAGTTCTTCACCATCTTCAGCCATTTCTCCACTCTCTCTATCTCCTGTTGCTTTTGCTGGGAAGAGGCAGACAGACATGTGATACACTGCATATGTGAAAAAGTGTCGATTTATCACTTAGAGGGTCGAGATCTGGATATGCTAAAAGGAGATACCTTCTCTTCAAGCGCACTGGGTGTTGGCAGCTCTTCTTCACTGAAGCAGATTGAAAGAAATACACAACTTGTATAAGACTAATAACGTGAAGGGGATAAACTCATGATTAACACAATTACATAAACATTTTCGATATATTTACGCACACACACACACATACATACACCACGTATATATATATACACACATGCAAGATATAAATAGAGTTTTAAGAGCTTTAAGTTAGGTAACTTACTGCAGGAAGCCGAAGCGGTCAGTGACCTTATAGATGCTGTAGTCAGCATCCTCCCATGGGTCAATTTTGACACCCTTCTGCCTGCCCTAAAAACGTTGTGTGCAAAACAAGTCATTCAGACTACAATAAACAGACTCAAATGCCATATGACTTTTGTCTTCTCTCTTCTCTTCAAGTGGTTGTCTAATTTCAACCCTGATTTGTGTAGTTCACATTCAGCATTCACAGTCACTGTGTCGTTAATTGATCCTTCCTATCCCATTTTCATTGTCTATTGGCAACAAATCTATTTTGCAGGCACACATTGCAGGCACCACTCAGGGTATCTCAGTGCAAGAAAGACCATTGATTCTCTTGGTTTGATATGTTGTACACAGCCTGACCACCTGCCTTTTAGGAATAATTTTGTTCCAAAGGATCATCATTTTACCTTTTAGGTTGGACATCCATTAACTGAGGCACACTGTTTGCACTAGATATTTGGCAATGGATAAAATGTGTCAGGGAGAAAGGCTAGTCAGTGCAGGGATTTACTAAGAAGTTCAGCTTCTTCTCCTGAACCACTGATTTATCACAAAGTTCCTGAATATTGTGATTGGTAGTTGATAAATAACTGTTCTGCACACACACTTACCTTGTCATATTTAGCAATGATTTCAGCGCGTTCTTCTGCTATCAATGTGTCTATGTCCTTCTTCATGTCCAAATCTGGAAGGAAACAACAAAAAAGGCATTAACGATCATCAGAACTTGCATTAACTATATTAATGTGGATGATGTTTAAATTTACAAGATATTGTTGGTTGATTTACTGCCAGTTGTTTGGTGTGGATGTAAATATGAAGAGGTCATCAAATACCTAAAGCTATTTATTCAGCATAAAATTTCTACATTATGTATTGATGTTAAACTTGAGAAAACAAAAGTTTTCCTGTGCAGAGAGGATAGATTCTGACTGAGTCTATAGATGGTCAGATCAGTATTTATTTATTTGCCATATGTCACATCTCTCCTATTGGTAGGTTACAGACGAGACATCATTCGATGTGGTTATACCTCAATTAAAGTACACCCACAGTCATCTCAGACCATGTCAAGATGAAGAAGACCACACATAACATGCCATAGCTTCTTTCCATTACTTATCATCAAATCTAATCAATTGTACTTTCTAGCCTAACTCATATGTCACTTAAAACCAAATGAGAAAAGTGACATCTGATAACATTAAACAAATTTGAAATATACACTTTAAAGTGAGAATGCTAATACTGTGTACCACACTGAGCTGAAAGGCCTACATCACATTTTATTTTTTATAAATAACTTTGCATTTTGCATGTTGGAGACTATAAGGGGCCAGAGTGTGAAGATACAAACCACATCATTAGCAACTTCCTGATAGAAACAGCAGACAATAGACCTTGTGCTTTTAGAGTTTACAGGTTCTCAGTGTAAAGTTAGGGTCACAGTATCCTGGGCATTACTCACTTTCTATTAGAAATAATATCAACAATATATACAAGTTTATTTCATGCGTTACTTAGGAGTGAACTATATACTGTCTACTGTAGGATGTCAACTACATAAAATATTAAAGCCAGAAAGTGGCATGCAAATTATCAAAAGAAAAGAAGAATTTTTACATTTAATATCCAAGTTTTATTCATTTTATTTATTTAAAAAATATGATGTGTAAAAAGTTTAAGATTTTATTTTAATGTCAAATATGATTTTATACCCATGTTACATCTGACTGTCACAGGTTGTTTAAAAACTTTTCCTGACCTTCTTTCATATTCCTCTTGATTTTAAGGTTTTTGTTCAGAGCTCATGTCTGACTGTAAATTAATTAGAACACGTCCACTTGGCTAGACCTTTAAACCAGGGTTCCTGAACTTTTTCAGCTCCAAAACCAAAAGAGAACTTTGGTCTCTTCCTGGACCTTTAAAAAATTACAACAATATCTGAATTTAAACCACACCTCTGTGAAATGTATATATTTCATTATTAAAGAACATCACAGCAAAAAATCTAATTTGCTGAGTGTAATGATAAGTTTCTTACCATCTTATCAAATATGCACATACCATTTTGTATATTCTGTATTGTCAAAAAACTGCCTATTGAAAAAAACTTTTCTGTGGAGGAGAAAATATTTTGATTTGTCTGCCAAGAGTGCTTCCTTTGGAGATATTGGGACAGTTTGCTCTTAAGTTTGCTCTTTAAGCTCTTAATTCTGAGTGCTTTCATTTTAAAAACACACTGAGACATCTCTTCTGCATTTGGAAAGGCTTTGGTGAAGCCAGCATTTAAGAACTCTGATTTGAATTTTTGTTTAGACACCATGCAAACAAACCAGAATGAGGGAATCACAAAAGTCACCCTCAACATTACCTCAGCCAAAGAGTGAAAAACATTCTCAGAATCGTGTTCACAAAAAGACTAGAGGAGTAGGCTGATGTTAATAGCATCTGAGCTATACTGAAAGCCATTGCAAAAAGGGATGCTCTTGTTCTGTTTTCATTAGGAAAATGGAATCACAGAATTACTATGCATTCTATTTTGCCAATTGACAACCCGATAAAAATGGGTCTGTGGCCTATTGTGGGTTGCAGCCCTTAGTTTGAGAAACTCTAAAACTCTGAAAAATATCATATAATGTGCGCAGAGGAAAGTATTTAGGAATGCATAAATATTCTAAAACAAATAAATAATTCTCTGGAGTTTCTTTAAACAGATCCCTGGATAAATTACAAAAGAAGGAAAAAAGAAGGAAAGCACATACATTCTGAATTTTGTATAATTTCAAGGCTTTTTAAAGGTTAGCTGAAAGCAGACAGTCAGAGTAGGCCAATGGATCAGATAAGCAATACAGGTCGACACCAAGTGACAGTCACAAGGTTTTATATCTCCAGTGTGTGTACATGTACACGCACATGTACATGTACAGGGATTTACATGCCTCTGCCTGTGTGCACACAAGCATATGGGTGGTGACTTGCAACACTCAAGAGGCATGACAGTGACTGAGTGGCCTGAGCCCATGAAGAGAAAAGTAAGGCCAGAGATGCCGGTGAAACCACAGTTTCCAGGTTCCTGGAGTTGGGGTCTAACCCTCTCTCTCTCTCTCACATCATAACCCCCTGGGCTGATGTGTTTTGGCAGCAGGCTCAGTTGTTAAGCAGTTGTCGGGGCTGAATAATCTTTCAAGAGAGAACAGCCTCACAACTCGTTTGCCAGGTCAGCATTGCAGCGTGATGCTTGGATATGCCAGCTATGCCTAGTAGGCACCATGGATGGTAAGAGATGAAAGAAACAGATACAAAACCCAGACTAGTCACACCCTTTGAAAGCACTGTAGGCATTAAGGCAACAAGGTTAAGAATCTGCAGCTATCTGGTGTTTATTTTAGGAAACAAGTTAGACAACCAAACCTTTGTTGAGTCGCAAACTTAAATGCTGCCATGGGATACATGCTAAACCTGGGCAGGATCTAGTTTTTCTTTGCTCTCTCTTTATACCTGTCTGTATTTCATAAAGGTCTGCTGAAAAAAAAACCCAAACAAACTAAAAAAAAAAAACAACAGAAAGCTTGAGGACTCTATCAAATTGTCAAAAGCTTTAACGCTTAATTCATAATATAAATAGAAGAATAAGGGGGGTTAGAGGGGAGATGACTTAACAAAATATTCTGACAGACATTCAGAGTTTTATTTGTAGATCTCAATAGAAGAAGACAAAACATGACATCTGTGCAGCTGAGCTGCTGGTGACATTGTTCAGCCCACAACGCTGACATGTAATTTGCCCTAGACAAGTTTTTCTGGCTTACCTTTCAACCCAACACAGGCAATAGAAATAGAAGTTGTTTAACCTGCCTTTTAACACTATCCCAAAACTTGTGGTCACCATCTTTCTCAGTTCAGCTGCTTGTTCCTCCAGTGGAGACTGACCTACGGTGCATGCTGCATACTGCAACACATACTCTCAATACAGCATCTCAGGGACTAAATAGAAAGAGCAGGGACCATATTTTTGATGCCACTTAAAATCATATCTTCCGATTCTTTAAAGCCCCTGGTATACCCAAGATAGGAGAACAAAAATAAAAGTTAGTCTTTGAACAAACAGGAGAAGGAATATAAATTTAAGTGCTCCCTTTACGGAAATCTGAACGGTTTAGATTTGTAGGCTAAGCATTTAAACCAAGATCATAACCAGTGTGATCTACAAGCAACCTTACTGCAATAAATGCCATACACTGAGGAATACTTTCACTCACACTTGACAGCTTGTGAAGCCAGTTGAGGGCCCCAGGCAATGTCTGGCATGCCTAGAGGCAACAGGTGTGAAAGCACCTGCTACATGACACAAAGGACCCTTTAACTTTTCCCTACAGACCCTAACATCTTGCGCTGACTAGACCATTTATTCTTAAGAAATTTGACACTTTTCTGACATAACTAACACCTTTCATCTAGCGCTGCCAGAAGACTGAAAGACTAGATAAGGAGATTGTTCATCACAGTAGGCAGGTAAGAAAGTCAAAGTGTATCTTTATTTGGCCCAAATTAATAACATTGTCCTTTTTTTTTATCTGATTATACTTAGCAGCAGAAACATTCAGTATGTACAATCATGATACACACTCTTTAAAATAGTGGGAGTTACATAATATCCACTCAAACTGTACATTATCATAAAAAGCATGGAAAATGATGAGGAAAATGCAGATTGTCCTACCAAAATAAAATAAATAAATAAAGCGGTTGATTCAATGGTTGTGTTTTAGCATCTGCCTCACTTACAGTCAGAACATAATATCAATCATGTTGGTATTGATCCTTTCATCAGGTACTAAGTCCCCTAACCACATAGAACTGATCTCCAGATCCTCAGCATCCAGTCTTCTCCACCAAAATAACAGCTGAGTCTCTTGTCTAACAGGTGGTCAGTGAAACCAGACCACTGAGCAAATGGCTGTTGCTGTTCTAGTCTTTCCTTTTTACAATTTCCCTTTTCCCGTCTCTCTCAGGTCAAACTATTTCAGGTTTTCTGAAGCACCAGCATATTTTTTCCAAACAGCTGAGTAAGCTTTCCATGAGATGGGGCCATGAATATATCTCTAACCTTGCATTTTGCACATCATACAATCAGGGGGGAAAGGTATGCCTTATACTGTATCTGTAAGCCACATTTAAAAATATTTAAAGGTGAAATCAATATTTGTTTGTATGTTGTTGCCCTCTCCAGGGACAGAAAGATGGTTAATACTAACATGTGATTGTTAACACATTTAATTATTCATTAATTTACATCATTTAAAATACCATAACCCTTCAGGCCTCATAGTGAAGGCTGGTGACAGATAATAACAGAAAATTGATAACAATACAGCAAAACAGCTTTGGTAATTAAATTGTGTATTCAAGTGAAATTGGTCATGGAAGGAAACAGATTTGTTTTTTTCATTCATGTTGCTTGTGGGGCATTGTAAGACTTTTTTTAATATAACTATCTATTCGGTAAATTGATGTTAAAGGTCTGCTATGCTCAATCTTTAGGTCCCTGCTGCTTACTTCCTGTGTTTTGTCTTCAGACTGCTGATAGTATTGTGTTGGGGTCAGGAAGAAAAGGAAACCAGTGACTGCCACTCCTTCAACAACAGGTTCAGTGACAACAAAAAGTGTAACAACAAAATCCACCATCCAAGGAAAACCCTTTTACTGACAAAACTTCAAATTATTCAGACTTGGTGTAGTCAGCAGGAAAGGCATGAGTAATACCACAAGATGGTCAATTCACATTAACATCACTGGTATTTTGGTTGTGAGTCACCAGCAGAACTGAAGCCATCCTAAAATGGCACTTTGTCAAAACAATTACATCTTGCTGTTGGTTAAAGAAATTTACTTAAACCAGCTCTTTTCAAGTGGCAAGTAGAAAGGTGGCTGGTTGTGGTGGGACTCAGGGTGTCAAACAGATGGAAGCTGGAAGGAAAGAGTGAGTAAGCAACAGAGAAGGTCACAGAGTGGGAGAAAGATCACGCAAGCACAGTAAAAAATAACACCTCGGGGAGCCAGGAGTGAAGTGCAGAGATACAATAGGTATCAACATGTTTTACTCATAAGACCGAACAATAATTCTTAATTTATGTCTTTAAATCTGGACAGTGTGGGAAGAGACAAAGCCGATGAGAAAGTTGTAGGTGTAGCTGTTCAGACAGCAGGCTTGTATGTTAGATAACTTAGGACTCTGAATGTAAAGTGAATAATTTTTCCCTGGATGGATACATTTTGATAACCTGATTACAGAGTTAAAGACTTCGAGCCAGGGCCAAGATGACATAATTTCCTGTTATTGCACAGAGCTCTAAATCTAGCTTGCCTATATAAGCTCTCAGTACACTGTTACAACTACAAACAGTTTGCATGGCATAGCAAACAACATGGATTAAAACAGGTACACAGCAGTTCAAATTTTACCGATTTATTGCCAGGGTCTCAAATCTCTATGAGTCTCCTGTCTTTGTTTTTTTTTCAGCCTGGGTATGACCCACAAGTCCAAATGCTTAATTGATAAAACCGTAATTAATGAGACAAAAAGAAACCAAAAGCCCATTCATTACCCTTTTGGCTTTTAAATTTAACTGAGTCTTTTTCCTAATATTTAGAAAAATGACAACTTAGATTTTGATCTACTTTGCACTGCATTACCATATTTTAACAGTTGTAATGTCTACACAAAAAAATAACAAGAATGATAACTCTGAATTTAAATGAGACCCCAAGACTGAAATTTATAATACACATTCTGTTGTATTTGCTTACACCCAGAGTCACTGAAATGATTAAGTCCTCTTAAACACAAAGAATAATTTCACTTTCCTTGATCCATAATCATCTCTCTTTTGGCTTAAATCAATCCTAATCTGAGTACTGTCAGATTGAAGGCAGAAGATTATATAAGAGCACAGTCAAAATGAAAGCTTGAGATTAGAACAAGTCTGGCAGTAGTTTAGAAGCCTGTAAACACTAAGCGCAATGAGTTACACTGAACTGATAATTCAGTTTAGTCAAGGGGTGTGTACATAAAGTGTGTATCTTTATAGTCTCTTTGCATCACTAGGCATGCATCCTGAACTGAAATCTTTTAGTGAAACTGCAAAAGGGTGTAGAAAGTTTCAACCAACAGGACAAAGGACTGAAAGGAGTTGACCTGAGGTCTCTGAGTTGAAGACTTCCTTTCACCGTGTTTCATCCTATGAATGCTGCAGCGAGACCCAGAGAGACATCGAATTTTTTGTATCAAATTTTTCATAGAACATCTTCTTTATGGCTGGTAATCAACCCTGTCGCAAGACTACTGATGGCGTGATGAAGTTGGCAGATGCTTATTTCTCCTTACCACTGAGTGATTGGTAAATGCTATGTGGTCAGCCAAAGGACGCTCTGGCTCTGACATTAGACAAGCCCAGGTCATGCACACATTCAATCTGGTAAACCTTGCAGAGCATACTCCCATACCCTGTCTTTCCTATCATATTTCTGTGATATTAATTATCAGAATGCTTGATAGACCATCTGCTTAGATAACCTTGTCCTAGGGTCTAAAATCACCAGCAGCCAGTCTCCAGTAAACCTCAGTCCTAAGGCATCTACAATTCTCAATGTAATTGCCAGGTGTTTTGGTGTCTACACAAGAACTTCAACAGACATCATAACACAAGTTACAATTACAAATTTTGTAACTGGAAGGTTTGAATATCTTTTGGGGGGTAATATATAAATAAGTAAAGGTAATCATTTCAGTAATCACTGAAGTCATTACTATTACAATTTACAGCAATGAACTTCAAAGAATGTCTTGTAATGCACTCTTTGTAGTTATCCCTGTCTTTACATTAGCTTAATGCCACAGGCTCATGGTGACTGTGGAGAACAAGAGTATCATTTTAGTACAGAAAAGGAAGAAGGCTAACAAGCAACCACATGGCTCTAATTTCCACATGGAGAGCCTGAAGTCCCAGATGGCTTCAGAGCTCCAGTCTTTTAATGGGTGTCAGACACACAGTATGTGTATGACAGTAAGCATGCATGTATCCAAGAGAAGCAGAAAATGGTGAGAGAAAAACTGAAACACTCTGGTTTATGGATTCTCAGAAGCAGCAGCAAGGTAGCTGTTAGAAATTGATGTGCAATATTTTTTTCTTAGTAACAGATTTCTTGTCGCTCAATTGTACCAAAGGGTAGGGAGTTTCAGTGGTTATGTTAAAGTAGCTCCTATTTACGAAATTCAATAGTCCTGTCAGAGTCAGCAGTTGGTTCAGTGCTGACAGACTTTTTGTTAATACCCACTCAACACAACAACGGTTTGGTAGTTAAAAACAAAGTAATGTTGTAAAACTCAGCCCCTCAGTGACTAAGGATATTGCTAGGTCATTCAACAGGAAATCAAAGTAAGCTGGCATGTGATGTTCAACAGCTGTCTCTTCAATTTAAGGAAGGTATGAAGTCCAGACGGAACTTAAGAGATGCAGTAAAGCTGCTCTAACTGGATAAATGAGGGTAAAGGTGTGCTATATAATGATATCAGATCATAAACAATTAAAGAGGTCTCCACAATCTGCCTTTACAGAGAGACAGTTAGTATTGGCTATAGTACACATTCAAACAGTTGCTGTTTTTTGGCTCACACATGCATCCTAAGTTGTTATCTCAGGCAGAGAGGATGGCCCCTTAAAAGAATGAAACAATAGTTATATTGAATTGGATTGGATTTCCCAAAATTAACACAAAGCAAACATCAGATTTTTGTGGCAAAATTTGCAAAGATAAAGTTGACATGGAAATGGCGCTAAAACATAAAAAAAGCACCTGAATAGTATGCAAGACAGTCAGGGGTCATGCATGCATTAGAGCAACCACGACTAAAACAAACAAGATATTAGAGAAAAGCATTCTGTATGTTGTATTTTTTGCCTTATTTCCCATCCCTAATTGTAGGTTCAAGGCTCCAGGGTAAGACTGAAAGTGATCCACTATGATTGGATAATACATAATAATTGGCATTGGTACATAAAAAATGAAGTATTACTAAGATTTCTCTTGTGTTTTGTAATTATGACTCACTACATATAAAACAATAAACACTTCAGTTCCTTTACCCTCTAGTCATATAGCAGGGATAGAAATGTAAAAATGCTAAAACCCCATGCTAGCAAACGTGATTTGCAGGTGTGATGATGCATGGACAATGGCCAATTGTTTACCCTTTCCCAAGTAGTTCCTCTCAGGACTTGTACATAGTTGCTAATCTTGACAAACAATGTGCTAACTCAATCTACTCTTGACTAGTCAGAGGCGACCACACCACAAAACTAACAGGACATCAACTTGAGAGCAGCAGGAGGAATGATACCAAATTAGGCCAATGGTAGAAAACTGCTGGAAAGCCTTGATTGCCAGCCACAAAGTCTTCACAACAAGAGATTCCTTGTCTTACTTGCTGTCTGACCCTCTCTTCCTTCTGTCTCACTCTGATTCTTTTGTATGGCTTTCGGATTTGTGTTTATGCATAGAAAATAGCAGCAACTCGGGGACTGTGTGACCCATGAGCAAAACATCCAGTGCAAAGGGGCAGGGGAAAAGCACAGGGCTTAGAATAGTTTGTTGTCCCCAAGGGGCTTTTCTGTCCTCCTTCACTTTATATTACCACTGTCACTCTGGCCTATCATTTTTTACCAAAACTGAGCACAAAAAAAACACAAAGCAAAAAACACAGATACAATCACTCATCTAACAGTTCTTATAATCCCAACCTACCAAACATTTTATCATGTTTTAACAAAGGAAAAAACAAGTTCAGTCTCAGGAAGGGGGGTTTTCTACCACCTCACCCTGCATCTGACACAGCCTGGGAACCATCTCTTGCTCTTGCTGCTGTCTCCCTCGTCACCTAGGGGGAGGGGGGTGTCTAAATATAACAATGACCACATAAAGTTTCAGATGCTGAAGTAGCAGGCCAGCCAGAGAGGCCTTGTTCCCAGGTTGGCAGCACATTTTTGAGGGGTGGTACAAGGAGGACAGGAATGTCAAGGGAACAGTATTCATAAACACAAAGCCACAGGACCCTGCTGAGAAAGCCACATTCTCCTAAATGGACTCTCTTCCTGGAATAAAATAGATCCACAGTACTAGCATTGAGGCAAAAGAAAGGTCTCATCAACAATTTAAATAACAAGTGCCACCATGTGATAAGGGTATGATACAATAATAATAATAATAATTCATGGTTAATAAATAACATGAGAAATACACAGTGTTTAAAAAGAACTCATATGGGTCTTTAACATAAAATTTTTACTACATGAATATTGTGGTCTAAAGAGTTCACAACATCATTATCGACAATATTTACAAAGGATAAAACCTTTTTTTTGATTAAGCTAGTAAGATTTATCTTTATTTTTTTTAGTGTTTTGTATCTTTTATGCCAAATTAATTACATCAAAATATAAGTGCAGGGAAGTGGAGAGAGAGTCTGTCACCAATGAAATAAAAATAAAAGAACAAAAAGTAAACAAATTGAATTTTTCCATTTTATAGTGAGTGGCTATCAGCATTAAGACAGATATTAAGACAGATAGATAGATATCATTTAACATAATTAGATTGTCATACTGTCTGTATTACTAACCTGATATCAAAATTTCATTCTTATATATCATGGTTATAATCAAAACCACTATATATATTATATTTCCTTAAAAATGACACAAATCTCTCCACAATAGAGACCCTCTAACCCTTACCCTTTGCTGCATCCTGATAAGGTTATGTCATAAGTAAGCATATGACAACATAAGATCTGATAGTCAGCATCTGGTTGGTACCAAAATCTCCGCAACTCACATTCTGTCAAACTACATAATTTATAAAAATTAACACACAGACAGCTTTTAATCCAATGAAAAAGGCCCAACCAGGACAAAAATTAGGCTGGTCTCAAGTCCTTAGCCACAGAGGCTAAGCTGAAATTATGCTGTGCATCATATATGTAAAAAACCAGAGGTGAGTTGTTAATCATACTTCTCATGTTTAAATCATGTTTACATGCCCTTTAACAGAGGATTATTACATCGAAGGGAAGCAGCCTTACACTGGACAGAAACTGTAATTCTACCATGTTTCATTAACAGAGAGGTTAGGTATCTGGATGGAGCAACACATACACAAAAAAATGATATGAAGTGGAATCTAAAAAATAATTAACCAGAGACAATCATACAATCTAAACACAAGTATGATCTCAATTTTTTCAATGACAGAGTGTGGGGCATAAGTTTGGCTAATTAACAGACAAATTCCTCTCATGCAGATTTCACTCTGGTTTCTGGCAGAGTCTGAATGTACTGGACCGAAACATGATTGTAGACAATGATGACTTTGACTTTCTGTGGCAATTAGGGCTTCAACTAATGAATATTTCCACTATCAACACTATCAGCTATGCAATTTCTTTTCAGTCCATATTCAATACAAAGACAAGATATTTAATTTTTTATTTTTGAGAAATGCTCAAAAAACACCTGGAACATTCCGCGAGTTAATTGGAAATGACTGTTTCATGATTCGGTATAAAAAGAGCATCCTAAAAGGCTCAGTCAGTCATAAACAAGGATGGGGCCAGGTTTACCAATTTGTGAACAACTGCATGGGAAAATAATCCAACAGTTTTAGAATAAATTTCTCAGTGCAAAATCTTGAGGAATTTAGTGATCTCACCATCTATAGTCTCTAATATCATCAAAAGATTCAGAGAATCAGGAGGAATCTTTGTACATCATAAGCAAGGCTGGCAATCATCACTGAATACCTTGACCTGCAATCCCTCAGGTGGCACTGAAATAAAAACCAACATCACTCTGTAATGGATATTGCTATATGGGTTCGGATATTGCTATATGGATTCGGAGTGCTATATGGGTTCTCATTTTAGAAAATCAATGTCAGTTAACACAGTCTGTTGCTGCACCTACAGGTGCAAGTTAAGGCTTTAACATATAAAAAGAAAGCCATACATTAACAACACTGCCAACTTCTCTGGGCCCAAGCTCATCTGAGCTGGACTGAGGCAAAGTGGAAAAGTGTGCCGTGGTCTTACGAGTCCACATTTCAAATTGTTTTTGAAAATCATGGACATTGTGTCCTCTGGGCTAAAGAGGAAAAGGATCATCCAGATAGTTATCCAAGTTCAAAAGTTCAAAAGCTAGCATGTGTGATGGTACGGGGTTGTGTTAGTGTTCATGGTACAGGTAACTTGGACATCTGTGACGCACCATTAATGCTGAAAGGTACTGTAGATAAAGGTTTTGGAGCAACATATGCTGCCATCCAGACAATGTCTTTTTCAGGTTCTTCCCTGCTTATGCCAGAAAGACAATGCAAAGCCACAATCTGCATGTGTTAAAACAGAGTGGCTTCGCAGCCAAAGAGTGCAGCTACTGGACTAACCTGCCTGCAGTCCAAATCTATTTCACATTGATGTGTGGGGTATTATGAAGTAAAAATACAACAACGGAGACCATGAACTGTTGCGCAACTGAAGTCAAATATTAAGCAAGAATGGGAAAGAATTCAACTCTCAAAACTTCAACAATTAGTGTTTTCAGGTCCCAAACACTTAACACTGTTGTTAAATAAAAGGTGATGTAACAAAGTGGTAAACCTGTCCCTGTTTCAACTTTTTTGGAATGTGTTGCAGGCATCAAATTCAGACTAAGTGTATGTTTGCAAAAAAACAAGTTTGTCAATTTGTTTGTTTGGCATTAAAATCCAAATACAGATTGAAGATTGAGTCATTTTTACATGTCAAGTCACATTTAAATTTAAAGAAAGAATGTAAAAATCATCTAAAGGCTCTAAAACACTCTTTTTAAACTCATACCTTGTCTATGTACTGTATTCAGTTGAATGTAAACCAAAAAGGAATTGCAAATGACTGTATTCTGTTCTTATTTACATTTTGCATAGCTCCAAGATGTTGTGACCCTTACCAAAATAAACATGGATATGTATATAGTCTATATTTCCAAGATATCTAAAAAGACAACAGTGAAACTCTGAAAGGCATTTCATCAGTCACACAGCTTGGCTGTAGTCTCTCTGTCCACTTTTTGCTTAACAAAAGCCTTCACTATCCGGTGTGTATTGTGACACTGGTGTGTGTGGGCCTTTGGCATCTATCATAAAGACGCCATTCAGGATGACAAAAAGGCTATTGATCCTTCCTGGCTGAAATAATATTAATGCAACAGAATACAACCAAAGCTGCTGCTTGAAAAGAGTTATGTGAGAGCCATGGATGGCTACTGAATTTAAGTAAGAGACTAAATTTAAAATTTATTCTAAATTTTGTGATGATAAAATTATTAAATAAATTTACTTTATTTTTTCTTAAGTTGAGTACTGTTATCCAAACTG
>JAQNCA010000028.1:8371472-8391215 GCA_029783725.1 Acanthurus tractus | reverse complement strand
ACAGAATACAACCAAAGCTGCTGCTTGAAAAGAGTTATGTGAGAGCCATGGATGGCTACTGAATTTAAGTAAGAGACATCTAAATTTTGTGATGATAAAATTATTAAATAAATTTACTTTATTTTTTCTTAAGTTGAGTACTGTTATCCAAACTGTACATTAACATATTATTTGCAATTCTGCTACAGAGTATTCATTCAGGACAGAAAGATTGTATCATACATGAATGCTTTTTGACTTTTGATGCCTCAAACTGAGATAAGTGGGGATGTATGGTAAAGAATAAAGACTCATATCACAAACTCTTTGAGAACTAAAAAAAGGCTAATGCTTCCGACTGAAGCCCATTCATGGTCATAAAAACAAAATTAGGGCTCATGGTTTGCCTCACACATGGCTTACATCCTGTTAGCATTAGAGAAGGCAGTCAGATCATTGTTTTAGAGCATATTCAACTGCCTCTAAGCTTTTAACAAATAAATGTTCAGTTTGCACCAATTCTAATTATATAGCAATTGGAAAATTATAAATGATAAACAATGTTAATAACACTGATTTAATGCATTAAAAAAAGTCCTATTTATCTGTCCCTCTTTACTACCCTCGCTGAAAATGGGCATCACAGACTAAATGACTTGAAAAATGTACAACATATTGGGACTTGATCTCGTCATACATCTTATACAATCTGAAAAGTTTCCCAGAAAGATATCCAAAAAGCTAAACTGCTTGAAAGCCGCAGGAACACAGAGCAGACAGGACACAATGAACAAGAAAGAAGTGCTGAGGGAAAGGTTGGTGGGCCTTTCACATGCTACTTGTCACAAAAAATTATAGCATCAGTACTGTCACCTTTCTATGTAGAACTTCCTCCTAAAACCACAAGCATTTTGTAACCCAAGGTGTCAAACACACAATAATGGCTGAACATGGCAAGAATACAAAATGCTTTAAGCCAAGTTATACTACTGGCTTTCGGACTTGTGTGAGTATTACTAAGCAAAAAAATACTTTCAAGTTGACATTCTGTAGACTGTAGACTTGTACTGGCATTATTACATTGTGTTCATCCATCTAACATTTGACTCCACACACGCACAAACGCACATTAGCTAATTTCCAAATCACTTTTGTCTCCTACAATGTCCTTTACATGCTTTTACGCACAATATTCAATGCCAATTGATGACATACAAGTATTAAAATAAATATATATAAAACATATCTACATATCATATTTAAAAAAGAAGGAAATGCAAGAAACATTGAGAACACTGAATTAGCAGCATGCACATCTGCTATGTTACATTGAAAACAAAAAAAACAATGGGTAGGGGGGGCAAAAGACTTTAAAACAAAGACCAACAGACATCTGGCAGAGGATGAGGGTTAAACCCTGGTGGAGATCTTTCGCATAGACTGTCTGTAACCTCCCCCTCCTCCATGTATAAACCAGTGAGACGCCCAGTTAACCTTCCAAAGGGGACCACGCATGGCATGACATTACATACACAGCAGTAACTGGCCTACTTCTGAACCCTTGAGCATCTGTGTAGTCTGTGTAGTGGTCTGTGTAGGGTGAAATTCTGCCTTCCTTGTCAAAAAGAGATGTGTCTTCTTTTAAAACTTAATGCATAGCCTCTTATCTCAACCAAAAGTACAGTTCCGGATTTTCACACTTGTCTCATACCTGCTATGTATTACATGATTTAAATGCGGAACTGCATCTCAGGACTAAACAAATTGAAAATTGGCTTCAGGTAACACAAGGGTAAAGACAGTGTTTGTCGGAGGGGATAATCAGAAAATTAAGGATAGAGAGGCAGATCCCATCGCAAGCACATTTTTCTCGCCACCCTAGCTGGGGTTATATGTGCCATTTAACCACTGAAACCCAATGCAGACTGATGAAAATCTAAAATTCCCCTACAGAAGCGCGGTTTCAGTGTCCCTTCGTTATAGGGTTTCATGGGTCAAATAAACTCTTCCAGTAAAATATGTCAGTTCTCAAAATGAGGACCAGCACACATCTTGATTCACACGCGCCAACGGACGTTACAATTAGTAGGTAACGTTACCCTCTGGGTCCTTTTATTGAGTTGTAGTGATTAGGCAAGTTGTAAAAGCACGAAAGAACCAGATTAAGAGATCCAGGCGACATGTTTATTGTCGCCACCCGCACACTAGCGTCTCCGATGCTAATAAACGTAACGTTAAAGTGGAGAGCAAACAGCGTAGTGGAGACAAAACACACAGTAGTGGCAAACCGTCGTCGCTGCTTACCTTTCGGAGTGACTTCCCTTCTTCTGCTGTGCGGAACCTACAAGAAAAAACTAAATCCACTATTCTCATTCTCCCCCTCGCTGTGCAGCGGAGCCGTAACCCTCACACTGTCACTGTTTCGACGACTTCTTCTGTCGACAAGCTTCACCGAAATTAATGCTGGTCAAACAGACTTACCCCCCAGCACAGCTCCACATGCCACGAGCTGGCTGCAGCTGTCTGGCAGGCGGCACACCAATGACAGTGGGACGCACGCGCACGAGCAGCGGCGGGAGGCGCGCCGCTCACTGACCGAAAGTTTAAATGTGGATTCTATCTTTGACTGACAGTAACTGACCTAAAACACGGTAAGCTTCACCGTATTTATCGTCTTTTTCTGTGAGACTCATGCTTGAGTTCACGCAATAAAAGTGTTCCAAGTCTTTTTTTCTTATTTTCTCCCAGACGTTTTAAACTGCGGTTTTGCTGGCTAAAAGAAGGTATCTGGTCAACAAACTTGATTAGCCTAGTTAAATCGTGGTTAGAGTTAATTCAGTAAATGCGGTTACTCTTAAACTAGCCGTTTGTAACTTTAAACATTCGTGGTATTTAGAACATTTATTTAAAAATAAAATTTAAGGTAAGATATGTAGTTAGTTGTAAGCACAGGAACCGGACGAATACTCTTGGACACAAAATGGTCATCCTGCGCCCTCTGTTGGATAAACACTGGGCATACAGGTGACCCTGGGATGACGCCGCATGATTTATCTTTATGTGTGTGTGTGTGTGTGTGTGTGTGTGTGTGTGTGTGTGTGTGTGTGTTTCTAGTGTTTTATTTAGTCATCACAACACAACATTAAAAAACAACAACAAGCACAAAAGGTAATTACAGTATTTTATAAGTATACGGATTATAGATCACATAAAGTAATAAAGTAATTTAAGATACCCTGTTAATGATGAAAAGGCATAAGCATAAGCATAATGCTTATATATGCCTATCTTACATAAAAAGCCTGTATTAGATGAAACTACCCACCAAAAATGATCATGAAAATAAGAAAGTAAAGAAAAAAAAACACTACCTATTTCATTACTCTCAAAAATAGCCTTTAGTTATTCTTTTGAAGACCATAGTGAGTTACACATTTTTAAATGTAAGTCAGCATTGTTGCAAAGTCTAACCCGTACAACAGAAATACAATTTTCAAATTTTTTTCTTAAACGGCTTAGTTAACTTACAAACATCTCTTAAATAATATTTATACTCCTGTACTAAAAAGAATCTCTGTACTGGATCAGGCAGTGACTTTATTTTAGCTATGTCCATTATTTGCATTTTTGTTTTTTTAAAGACAAACCACTGAATTTTAAAACACACAACTTTATACAACAGATTTGTGTGATCATAAATAACCAGTCCTATTGATGAGACCTATTGCTCAGTTTTGTAATAAGAACATTGGATTAACATAGGTTTTAAAAGTTGATCCCCGTGATTTTACACCGTACAACATATATGGAAGTATAAGTGAACACTGAATAATATACAAGGATTTCTGGTGTAATATATTCTTAGATTATATAGAGTTGCTGGTGATTTTGATGCCTTTCCTTAATATGTTGTCTCAATGTTAATTTTATTGTCTGTTACCACCCCCGAGGCATTTGGTCTCAAATACTCTTTCAATTTTATCACCACAAATTGTTAATTCAATATCCCTACCTTTTTCTTTTCTATTTACAAATACCATGAATTTAGCTTTCTTTATATTGAGAGACAATCTATGAACATTAAACCAACATGTTAAAATCTCAAGCTCTCTTTCAATAGCAAACAGAAGTTCCTTTAGGTGCTTCCTGGGACAAAATAAGTTGGTATCATCCAGAAAAATGCAATTTTCAATGGGTCTGTAACTTTACAAATATCATTTATATAAAGTATAAATAATCTAACATTAGATGTAAATCTGGTTGAATTAAAAAAAAAATTCTAATTTACTGGGATCTGCTTCAGCTATCTTAAAGTATTTAAACACTTATTTTAAAGATCCCGATTTTTTACTTTTGTCCTGTAGGGTACCTTGTTAAGTTTATTAGAATAATTCATTATTTTTGTCAAATTATCAACAAACCCTCATGCATGTATTTTAATCTTACATTTCTTTTCTTATATATTTTTTTTATTTGGGTAACCTTATTCCAAATATGAGACATTTCCCTACAAAAGGTAAATTTTAAAACTTTTTAAAAAGCATGGTTTATTTACATTTCTCAACACAAGGTATGGATCATCTGGAAAATTTTCCTTCAAGTAGCCTGTTATTTATCTTGAAATACTGAAAATGAGACAGGTTGCAAACAGTCCTTAGGAGTTTATGCTACCCTAATTTCAGAAATAGACTATTGCACTATGGAATTTC
Organism: Acanthurus tractus; assembly: GCA_029783725.1. Classification (NCBI taxonomy): domain Eukaryota; kingdom Metazoa; phylum Chordata; class Actinopteri; order Acanthuriformes; family Acanthuridae; genus Acanthurus; species Acanthurus tractus. The sequence goes on along the minus strand of JAQNCA010000028.1, from coordinate 8,386,527 downwards.
AGGGGTACACTGATTTCACTGTATTCTGCGATATTGAATTTGATGGATGTCATACCATATACATTTGCTTATCTATATAGTGACTCATACCACATAACAAAAAATACTTTAAGTGTAAATCAAGTTTCCTGTCTGTCAGGACATAACATTTTGTGAGATATTATGACTTTCTTAATCAAATAGTCCCTCTTGTCTTCATTCTGTCAAGGGTCCTTATAATGATTAATAATGATGATATAAATTCAAACTATGTACTATTAAACATGTCTTCTCAGACAGTTATTGTACAGTGAAATACTCTTACCATTGTAACCCTTTAACACTCCTTACTAGTGTAGCCTGTTGACAACCACCCACAGCCCTCATGAGTGTCCTCTTATTTAATGCAATAGGGTAGATTTTTTTTTAATCTAAGAGCGATCTCTTATGTTAAAGACTCAGTGGTTTCACTCTAAAGTCTCATGGACTTTAAGTCATGCAGTTGTTTTTGGGTCAAGGTAGCTTGTGATCAACTTGAGAAGAGAACTTTATGAGTGACATAGGAATCCAATACGAGTCCCTGAGTGTTTTAGATAAATATCGATATTTGCTACAAATGTATGAATAGTGGAAGGAATATGAAATATTTGCAGGTCATTATTTTGTCCCACTTCTAGTAAATATCATGATAGGACACAATATTGAATTGTCATGACAAATACAACACATTTAAAGATGCTTTGTAAATACTGTGTTATAGGGGGGTTCCTAAGAATTGTAGCGACTCATATGTGTTGTATGTTAATAAGGGACGAAGAATGTTTTTCAGCATGTAAGCAGAGTATTTGTCATAGAGGCAAATGAACAGGAATTGCATTGATAATGTACACTCTCTGTACTGTAGAACCTGCATAACATGGGATTATTTGATCTTTTGCAAAGCTAATATGTTGTTTCTTGAAGGTTAACAGAATTGGCGACATATAAACTGCTAGGCCATCAGAGATTTCTCCATGCATTTTATTTAATGACAGCCTGTATTATAATCTCTGACTGTACTATTACATAGTAGAGTATGTTTCAAATCAATGCACAATATTAAATGAAGTACCTTGATTTTCCAGTATTAAGCTTATGGTTAATGCTGCATTAACCATAAGAAGACATTCCCTTTGGTCGTTTTATTCCTTAACTTTTTCTACATTTATTTTACACAAAAACACAATTTTATGACAAAAATACAGTACAATGATAAGGGACTTTCTGCATAATGTCCCTTGCTGTCTAGGTATGTGATTGAACAATTGGTCCTAATGTTGTGTCTGTCTTCTGCTGCTTAGCGTCGCGGGTACACCGAGTGCTGGGAACAGAGTGTCTGTGATACCATTTCCAGCATCACGACTTCACATTTGTTGGTGTCCTCAAACAAACCGTACTTAAGCATATCAGACCTCAAGGAGGCGCTGTTTAGGCCGTGATTTTCTCTGTAGATCACTAAAAGGGGCAGGCTTTGTCTACAGTTCTGTGCTCTCATTCATGCAGTGTGTATAACAGACCCCGTCGACAGTCCAGCCGCGTCACATCATCGTCGGATCAGAAAGCCCTTTTCTCTCAGACTCATAGCAAGGGTTGGTGAGTAACAGTTCTGCTTTTCCAGTGTGTTTCTCAACGTAGTGCCGATTTTACTCGCAGTTTCGGAAGTAGCTTTGCAAATATGGCTGCAGGGGTTTTGAAAAGCAGAAACACCTCGTCAGGCTAAACAAACCTCCACAGAATGATCGCTTATGTCTCCACGCAGTAAACGTTAATGTCAGGTTGTAGCATTTCCTTGTTGGCGTAGAGCTTTGAGCCGTTTACATGACGTACAGCAGATTTTCCTACCTTCACATTAACGGAACCGCGGGACTTGCGTGCATTCGTGGCCTTGAGCAGTCAGGAATGAACTTTTCAGGCAAATCATGACTTAAAAAAGTGGTAAAACAAATTTCGAGGTAAACAGTCTCCTCTGCAGCCATACTGTTGGCGTTAAACAGCAGGTGGTGAAAAATATGTTCTAAAGTGCCCCTTTGAATGTCTGTTCATAGCAATTAACCTGTTATGACTTTACTGCATTGCAATCCTGTGTTGAGCTATCCTGGTACGCACTCATGTGTTGTTCATAACCTGAATGTAGGCAAAAGTCCAAATAAAGGTCATTCATTGACAACCACCTCGAAAGTCCACAACAATACATTAACTGCTATATTATTCGTTAATAATACAACAGAGTTTGAGTCTGTACCCGATAGTGGCCCCTGATGTGTGATGGTAGCAAAAAAAATTTTTTTTTTTACAAAGGTATGCAGTAAGTCACTGGCAAGTGAAGGTCAATAAAAGCGGATTTGTTTGTGTCTCTGTTGTAGGAGCAACATTTAAGGACACTATCATGTATTTACAAATAACTGGAAACTGGTTATTTTGATAAATAAAAGAGAAGTACGTTTATAGTAGAATGGGGATGTGTGGGGGTATGCACTAGTGACCCCATTTCTGACTTACCACGTGGGTTAAGATACATGATATGATACCATCAAAAAAAAAAGCAAGCGACGTATATCGAGCGTATTTGTCGAGAATGACTACGCATAACTGTCAAGTGCCCAGTAATGACAACTGAAAGTCTTGATGAGGTGCATGATGTGGCATTTACGGTCAGAATCATAATGCAGATATACTATAGATGGTGATTGACATAACGTTATTTGTTAACGTTAAACGTTAACGTTTAATTGACGTCGGATTTTCTGCTCAAATTACAGAAAAATGACCATTGTCAATTATGCGATGTCCTAAACAAACTTAAGTTTTCAGTGGCTGTATGATAAACACAGTGGAATATTCTTGTCGGCATACGGGGATTTGTGAGTAGGCCTACTATGTTTTCAGTTTTAGCCGGTATCTAAGCGCCGTAGCTCTGCGACCTTTCCCCTAGTTTGTGCAGCACAGGGTGGATCATGTGACGTGGGAAAGTAGTTGGGGGAGGGGACTGACTGCTGAAACCGGTGGATGCTCCTTCCGAGGCCAGAAAACGTAGAGGCGACGTGTTCTGCTTTCAGAGCACCTCTGTTGAATGAAATAAAATTTGGACTCTGCAAAGAGAAACGCATTGCTTTTCAAAAAAGTTATAAGTGTAAGTGTGCAGGCGGAAGATTTAGTGTCGCCATAAAGAAAAGCAAGAGACTGAAAGCACAATTTAGCAGAGCATCACTATGGGATGCAATGTATACAGTAACATCACTTGGAGATCAATACAATTGACTGTCAATTCTGTGCAGTTTCCTGCTTTTTTAGAAAGTTACATTATTTGTATGTGTGCAAATAATGCATTGTATGCCTGAAAACACTTGAGGGCAATTAAAGACAGTTACGCCTTAACAGTGTCACGATTTCCGTCATCCAGTTAGTTCACATACCGTGTCACACAAACCTGTCTCCGTGAAATGGTGAAATAAGGCTTCAGCAAATGTAGTAAAAAATAATGTTTCCAGGCCTCCGAGGCCTTTAAACTTCCCTTCAACCTTCATATTAGTAGCTAAAGTTGCTTAAAAGTACAAAAATAACAAGTAAAGCAAGCACTGACAAGCAAAGGTCACTTGCCAAAACACGAATTTAAGACTAGAATACCCTTTGATCAAAGATTATATTCTGGAGCTCTATTTATTGAGAAGATTTTGTATCAAGAAGTCTTCTGTCACTGAAACTGAGGGGTGATAGCAGTGAAAAGATTAGGCTTTGTTATGTCACCTTTATATCATTAGTCACTAAGCTTTTATTTCCCACCTTACTCTCATATCAAATTAAAAAAATCAAATTCAGAAACTGTATCATAACTTTATTTGAGAATGGAGTAATGTATGCTTAAGATTTCCATGTTTAAAATAAAAGAAGACTCTAGTTAGTGTAGCATATTTTGCATAAGAATGAGATGCCACACCTGCCCAACAATTTTCCCACCCCCCTCCCCCAAGGTGGATCTACTTGGGTGTCAGCTCGCAAGAACCAGTTTAGGTGACATATTTACTAAACACAAAAACATGCTAATTATGTTTATTTATGAAAACAGTCTCTTTATTTATGGTAATTCCTAAAAAAAAGATGCTTTTGAAGCGAGATGGAAACTGCTAAAATTTTGCTGATGCCACATAGCCTGAGAGATGTATACAGCAACGGTTATATTTCTAGCATTACCACTAATGTTTCAAATGATCATTTTACAGATAATACAAATAGCATTTTTCTTTCCGAAAATAAGACACTTTGTTGACTGTTTTCTTCTCTTAGCAATTACTTTTCATGTTGCAAATTTCCTGCATCTTAGTTTCACATCATATTTTTTCAGAGCATGACTGTCAGAATACATGCATTCATTAATAAAAAGAATTGATAGGCTTGGTCAATGCATGTCATTTTTATGAAACTGACATTTTTAAGTAGAACTAGTTCTCCTTTCCCATCACTACTTTTGTAATCATTCAATTTTTTTAGCCAATACTCATTTTTGCTAATCATTCTTAAATGCACAACATGTCATTTATGCCATTTGTGATCCTCAAAACAAGAACAAAACATTAGTTCGATGAGGCTGGAAGGAAGAATGGGATCATGTCATTGTCATAGATGTCAAACAACCCCCATTTACAACAATAATCAGTCTAACATTACTCAAGGAGAAATTGTGCATATTGATTAGGTAACATAATTTTAACGTTATGCTTTTTCACATTCATCAACCTCCTTGTTCACTTTCTGAATTAAAATAAGCCATTGAGTTTTTTTCTCCGTTACCTGAAATCATACCAACTAAAAAGCATCAAGGAGATTTGACACTACTGACAGGTGACCAAATGAAATGCAACATTCCCAGTTTACACACCTGCCTGAGGTTAAACATTGTTGGACACATCAAGGATACCGTGTGCACACAACTCAACAAAGTACAACACATATATCAAGTTGCTCATAAATATTTGCAAAATTTTAGATATAAGCTTTTTTATACTGAAAACAACAGACTGTTAAAGTTGGTGCTTTTGCAAGCCTCCTCTTTTAAGGTATCTAATATTATGATTTTACAATATACCCTTGGGTTTTAGCACTGACTCACATGACATCTTGGAAGAAAGGACACAGACAGCAGATAGCTTTCTGAAACAGTCAAATGACTGTGCCACAGTTGTGTGCCTCATTAGTCTGTACCAGAAAATAATCACAGTTCTCAGGTCAGACACTGAATCAGAACCATTAAAGGTGCAAGCAAGTCCAACAAAGATGTAGTCTTGAGACCAGCTTCGATAACAGTCACTAAGTGAGGGCACTCAAAACTGCAGTCATGGAAACATGAAACAACCTTTACAGTTTCTGAAAACAGCTGATCATCTGGTACATATATTTTCCAGTTTTAGCACAGGACTGAAATCATATTCTGTGCCTCTGTGTAAGAAAGCAGCTATCTGTCCTAATCAATAACCATTGCCCCACAGAGAGCTCAAACTGATTTAATCGTGTGAATGTGATCACCTGTAGTGTTGTCTGGGATTAGGGATAACTGATTTTACAAAACTGTGAAAGGAACAAGTTAATATGAAAGAATGAATAGATATTTGCCAGACATCAATCATTTACAGCCTCATGGAGATATCAGGGTGTGGTTAAAATACATTGTTATTCAGATCTGACCATTCTATAAGTCTATATTAGTGTGAGCATAATTTGTGATGAATTTACTTAATAGTGATGCCATTGACATTAACATAAAGAGAGAGAAGGTTGTTTTTTGAAGGTTCATTTTTTTTACCTTTAATGTTTGTTGTAAAGTCCCTTGAAACAATAACTTCACTAACTGCATTATTTGCGCTTTTTTCACCCTCAGTGACCCTATACAGTAGTAGCCACCATGGCAGAAGCGCACCAGGCGGTGGCCTTTCAGTTCACCGTCACCCCTGATGGCATTGATCTGCAGCTGTGCCACGAGGCTTTACGCCAAATCTACCTTTCTGGCCTTCACTCCTGGAAAAAAAGGTTCATTCGCTTCAAGGTGAGAGGTCTTAGACTTTTGTGAGAGCAAAGTCCGAAAGGGTTTCTGCACAGTATGAGGGTAAATCTTGACTGGATTCTTGTTACTCTATTTGTCATCCATTGATTATCTTATAACAGCTTCTGTTCATTTCTGTTCTCAGTAAATATTTAGCTGATAAACAGCTTTATAAGGGCCTCAATAATGGATCACAGTGAAAGGTCACCCATTCTTACACAAACGGTCAACAGTGACTGTAACCTTCCTGTCTTTTCTTTGTGTCCTAGCCTTTGGCCTAGTTGTCTGTTTACAAACAGTCATACTGAGTCACTCAAACCCAAAGACCTGCTAGCATTTTCAAACATGTCTCTTTTCTTTAGATGTCTGTAATTAAAAATATATTGCAGATTGCTTGCAGGATTAACAACCCTGTGTTTTAAAATCAGTGATTTTATATCTGTATGGATTCTTTGTTTTCTCTGACTCTTATGACCTTTGTAACCATGCATTTGGTTTACTATTCACAGAATGGGGTGATGACAGGTGTGTACCCGGGCAGCCCTGGTGGGTTCATGGTAGTGGTTGTGTCCTACATGTCCTACAATAAGTATAATCAACTGGATCCTTCTCTGGGGTTGATTGCCAAGCTGGGCCAACACTTACCCATCAGGTAAAGCCACTAATATCATGGAGTGCTCTCCTAGCATGATATGGTGTTAACTTAGTTTTTGGTTTGTTTGTTTGTTTTGTTTCTTATAAACAGACAGAAAGACATGAATGTTTTCAGAGCTATTTTTATGTCAAGACTTGACCTCTGTGTCAGCAGTTTGGCACCATGGCGAAGAGTAAGGCCCTGAACAAATACAGTTTTGATTGACTTGCTTGTGTAGTAGGATTATGGCCAAGAAAGATAACAGTTATCAAAGTAATGGTTTTGTCCAATAAAACATCTGACACATAAAACTGAAATGCATTTGACTCAGTGTCATCAAGCTTTTATGGCAGTTATGCACATGCTTCAAGTTTTTTCAAGACAACACGTAGACCTGAGTGTACTGAGAACAAGTTCAACAGAGCCAGGCTTTCAAACCTTCAACCCCAGTCAGAGATAACGGATATCACAAAGGTGATTATGAACTTGCTTTGTTGCCCCGGCTCTCTTCTGAAGATTCTATGTAACTCTACCGCTGCACATAATGGACCAATTGTGCCACTTACTTACACCAATAAAGAATATGAACAAAATAGTACAGGAAAGAGCAAAACAAATGCAAATAATGCTAAAGAGAAATGCATGTTAGAAATTACTAATTGTACAAATTCATGTAATATTGTATTCATATGCTGTCAGTGCCCTCAGTTTGCCTCTAATATGACAACTGCCCATTCTTGAACTCTTGAACTTTAAACTTGATGTAGATTTAAACATTATACTCAAGAGCTGCATCATTCATCCATAGATGAAGGACACATCTACTTAGCCTTTGGGAAAATAAATTGGAAAGATTTTTATTGACTCAGTACTATATGTGATAAATACCAATCGACTGGTCAGTTTTCTAATTTGTTACACAACAGCTGTAATATACCAGCAGTGTAAAACAGACTTCATCAAATCAGGAATTAGCATAACAACGTAATCCAGGGTTGAGACATTTCGGTTTGAAGAAATTACACTATATTTCATATGATAGTAAACATACTGATTAACAATGTAATGAACTTTTAATGTATGTTCTTTAAATGTATGCGATTTTGTAGAAGGCTTTATAGCCAGCATTGTCAAATAGGCAATGAAAAATATTTAGTAGTTCAGTAACAACTAAAACAACCCTGTAAATAGAACAAATATTTTTTTGCTCAGATTTTCTGCACTGAAAAAGGGTCCTGTAACATAAAAAGATGTAACATGTTACAAACCCTAAGCAGCACTGTCATTGCAGAGCTTCATTCTGTTGCATTATTAGTGTGACATTACAATCAACAAGTTTGCATATATGAAATATTACCTCAGCTAATACTCTGAATTGCTCCCTAATTGATTATTCAGTGTTGCTACTCCAATCGATTTGATCAATGAAACTTGGCACTTGACACTTAACTGCAAATTTTAAGCCAAAACACTGAGCGTAACCAAGTTTAGAGCAAGTAGGGTCAACATACCTGGCCATCCCATTAATCTTGCTTCATAGTACACCACTCTGTGTTTTTCCAGCACCCCCCTTTAGTGGCAGCTTAGGTGTAGTTACACATAAAGGATTGTAAAGTAGTTGTTTTGATTTTTGCCTCATCCTGACGTCACAATTTCTTCATACTGTCCACTAAATCTCATTGTCAAGTGTGGTAACTGTGTTTATCTTGCTTACCGATATTGTGCAAACACTTTGGGTTTCTTAAAAAGCCTTTGATTTCTCTCTTATCTGTCTTAGCAACAGAGCTGGAGATTTTCCCTTAAGTCAAGAATGTTGTTTGCAGTGCTGTTAAATGAAATGAAATGTCAAAATAAATTTAAAAAACCACACCACAAGTTCATACTTTGACTAAGGATAGAGCTCTCAGTGGTGTTACACTGTGTCAGACTTCTAAAGCTAATAAAATCATGCCATCAGCTACACATAGTAATAAAGTTTTATAATTTTACTGTTTACTTTGTGTGTTTGTGTGTGTGGGTGGGCATGCTCATGTGTGTGTAAGCATGTGTGTTTGGGTGTTGTAATCCTCTCAAGATAAATTGCAGGCATTGTTTGTTCATCAGTCATGATTTTATGACTTTGTTTACTTTAGACTGCTTCATTTCTCATAGCTGATATGTGGCACATTATTTGTCTCTCTATGTGTCTTTGTCCACAGTCGATACATGTCCACAGACAGCCAGAAGATAGTTGGAGGAGTTCTGGTGGGCACAGGCTTGTGGGTCACAATAATCATGATTATGAGGAATGTCCTAAAGAGCCTGTTGTCGTGGCATGGCTGGATGCATGCACGCCATGGTTCTGTGTCCTGGTCAACTCGTCTGTGGATGGTGAGACTTTAAACCGGCTTCTATGTTCATTTCATACAGGAATGTCCTGAGTGATGAATGCTATTTTGGCCAGCTCACTTGGAAAATGACTGTCCCACCTTATGAGAGACAGATGTATGTGATGCAAAAGTTGACATGAATATTTATTTTACTTATAGATACAAAATTCTGGCTAACAAGTGATTAGGCTAACAGGGCTGTCCCTGTAGTGTACAGTGTAAAATGCATTAAGTTGAGATACATCATCATGCACTGGTGGATTTGTTTCACTTGCTGTTACCTTTGATACAAAGTAATTGAGGCCTACCATGTCTTGTTGTGGAACATTCTTTTTCTCTTGATATAAACATTTAAAAGTGCCCAAAATACAGTAAAATGGGATATCTCACATTTCGGCTATATACTAAGATTAAACATTTCCATGTTAAAAAAAAAAAAAACCAAAGCATCAAAATTGAAGTGACTATAATGAGTCAAATGGGAAATTTCTTTTTCCTTTTCTTTTCTTATGAGACACAAATATAACATGATGTGTATGCCAAGTTCTCGACAAGTGCTACTGTGGCCCTTTTGTTTTAACCCTCTGGCCGCTTGGTGTTATATGTGATTTTCAGGTGACACACAAAGTATAACTTTGGATTCACTTTGCCCTCCCTAACACCCTTATCTGTTCTGCTTCTCCAGTTATTAGTCAAGATTTTCTCTGGCAGGAAGCCAATGCTCTACAGTTTCCAGAACTCTCTGCCACGGTTACCTCTGCCTGCTGTCAACGACACCTGCAAACGGGTAATTATCCACCTCTCATGATGTTTTAGAAGACTGCAATATAACTTCAGATTCAGCTAATTGAGTTAACACTCTAGATACAAAGGCAATGGTCCCTACAGGAAGGTTGGCTTGCAGCCAGCCATAAATAAGCATAAACGTAAACCTGGATAGTGGTAAAAGCCGGGCGGAACAAAAAAAACCTTTGTCCAATTGAGGTGGCAATACAAAAAAATGTATAATTTGACAACAGCATCCTCCACACCCCTACTAGACCAATAAGCAATCTGCATATCTACAAAAGGTGAGGTAACAACACACAACTTTAGTTAGCTCATTAATTAGTGAGCTCTGTATAGTCAAACCACTTCTTCAGGGTAAGAGAGGCATCTTCACTTCACCTGACATTTGCACACTTTCTCTCTCCTCAGCACAGTTATGTAAACTGGCAGAAGATGCATAGTACTGTTGTTTATGGATCCAAGGGCAAGGCCAGCTACAGATATGCACTTTCAATGGAGCCATAACAGAGATCCAGAGTTTTATGGCCTGCAAAGCAACTGACGCACTCATAAAAACTGTTGAATCTTTTCTTTAGGTCACAATGATTAAAATCACCCAGTATGATATTGGTGGCATCAGGCCAGATAAATTGGAGTGAGTGTATGACTTTAGAGATGGTGTCAATTGTGGCTCTCACGTTGGTTTAGGATGAATGTAAACAATGATGATGAACACCTGCAAGAATTCACTCAATGGAAATAAAACAGCCTCATTGACATTAACAGGAGCACTGTGTCTGGCAGGCAAACCATTTATATCCAGGGAAGTGTGTGAGAGGGAATCATTAACCTAAGTCTTTGTGAATGCCATTGTACAAGCATCTGTGTGATCCCATAATTAAGTGACACTTCTTAGCAGTTCATTAATTTTACTTCTCAGGGACTGGAGGTTAGCTAGGATTATACAGGGCAAGGGAGTACAATTATTTTGGGGTTACTCTCTAAATTGCTGCCGCATGTAGCCTGTTTTCCCTCTCTTCCTGATTTTAGTAACCTTCAACTTTCCAGGGATTCCAGCGACTAGCAATTCTGTTAAACATTTTAAAGGAGTCGATGTGAGTATCGGATTGTTTTGGTGTCCAAGTCATAGTTCAGGAGTATCACCAAGAGCAGGTGACATAAAAAGTCTATCTCCATATCAGATCGTGTAAGACACTAAAAACACGGACATGATAAAAACTTAAAAGATAGAACAGCAAGCTGCTGTTCAGCAGCGCCCCCTTAAATGAAAGTGAGAGACATGCAAGTTTTGATTTGTGACAATGTCCTCAGGTCATCCTCTGTCCCTTGACAGTGTTTTCCAAAGCAGAGGTGCTTAACAGGCATCCTGCCTTCCTGTCATTATATGTTAGGGAAGAAAGCATAGATAACTGATTTTTTTTATACTTGCCTTACTTAAACTGACCATCCTTTGTATCACTCTTAATGACTATGCATTTTTCTGTGTTGACAGTATCTGGAGTCAGTGCGCCCACTCATGGATGATGAGCAGTTTGAACGAATGAAAAGCTTGACTCGGGACTTTGAGAAGAATCTGGGACCCAGACTGCAGTGGTACCTCAAACTCAAGTCCTGGTGGGCCTCCAACTATGTGAGTGAGAAGGAAATCCTCTATCTTTCTCTCCTCTCCGCTCCTCTGTTACACTTATTGACTCTGTCCTTGGTCTTGGTTCTTCAAACAGCCAAAAAAAGCAGTGTCTGTAATAGTTACACCCTTTGTTCCTCTTTCTCCTCCTTCTCTTTGTGTTGCACAGGTCAGTGACTGGTGGGAAGAGTATATTTATCTTAGAGGCCGTGGGCCCATCATGGTCAACAGCAACTATTATGCCATGGTAAGACATCTACCTGAGGTGAATGTTGATGGTTGATTCTCTAGAGATGTGTTTTTGGAAAACACTCTGGAAACCTGCCTGTGAGGTTCTGGTGACGTGTGGGCACTGTGTGTTTGTCAGCCATATTACCACTACGCCGGGTGCGCTTTGCCTGCGCAAAGAATAGGTTGGCAAGCTTTCAGCGCACCTTCCACACAGTATTTTTTGGCACGAAATTGTCACTGCACCAAGCTGAATCTGTGGACACATCCCCCTAGTGCGCCGCCACACCCATTTGTCACCCATTTCTACTAAATTGCCAAATTAGCTGCACATGGTGCGCCGGACAAAACTACCACTGCGCGGGGTGCGCCACGCTCTGCCACCCTGCGCCACCCTGTGCTGCGCCACGAAATTAGAGCCCATTGTGTTCAGGTTGCCACTCTGTTTGCACATCTTATGCTCTTGTGTTCTTCAGGACTATGTTAAGTGTTGTATAAAATGTGGCTGATTATTCACTTGTTTCTTTATATCTCCTTTTCTTCTAGGATTTCCTGTATGTGTTTCCCACCTCCATTCAGGCTGCCAGGGCAGGTAATGCCATTCATTCTATCATGCTCTACAGGAGAAAACTGGACCGAGCCCAGATCAAACCTGTGAGTACAGAGCTCCTCTGTCTAAGCGTTTTCACTCCTGAAATTATTTGTTGATCTTTGTTTGATTTGCAGACATTGTGCAAGCTGTATTAGCTAAATTAGTACATGTTGTACTGCTTCAGTGTTAGATAAATGTTTAACTTCCTGATTTATGACTAAGTGATAAAAGGCTGTTATCTCAGTGAGTTCTCCTTAAATTTACAGTGAAATTGCTTATCATTTACAGCCCTTTCTTGTGTTTGTTGTCCACAACTTTTCAATGATTATGTCAATACTTAAGACTGTCCTCAGCTTACTGTGTCTAACTCTAACCCCGAATGAGCCATGTACTGCGCTTTTGGCTTGATTTGATGGAATTACAGCTTTGATTAGTGGCAAAGTCATGACTTTCAGTTTCTACAGGCATAGTGAATAAGGCTTAATGAACACTGGGTTTTATCTGACTCACAAATGGCGTCTCTTTCTGCTCCTCTGTTGGTCTTTTTTCTTTGACCACCTGCATGGTGCTTTAGTGCAATTTTTTCGTACATTTGCACAATCCTGACAGATTCTGCAATATGTTGCATAAAACATACATCGGTCTCTCGCAGAGACTGATTGTATACATTTATACAAGGGGTTTTCAAAGTTTTAGTAAGCCAGCTTATCATATCAGCAGTAAACATTACAATATTTGATCACTGAACTCCCTTGTTTGTATACAATGGAGAATCACTATCCATATCAAGAGCTGACAAAGGAAGAGTCCATCCATTTTTCCTGAAACTTTCTTCTCTCCTCAACTTTAATTTTTCTCTGTGCTAGTATTTCCTTCTCCCTTCCACACTAAACTGTAGTTGTTCACCGAAAAAAAACCCTAGAATAGATTCAAAATGAAATTCCTGCAACCCTCACAAGACACAAGGTTCCACTCGTTGCAGTCTAGCAGTTTTCACCAGATTCTTGTCAGCGTAGTGCAGTTTGATACAGTATGTGTAATGTATAATGTAATGTAATGTAATGTAATGTATTAAATATAAGCTGTTGATTATAAATAAATTTTATGAGCATTTCAGTTCATGTTTAGGGGCTACAAGAAAGGTTTTTCTAAGGGCTGCCATTTGCTTATGGGCTGTATTTTGAGAACCCCTGATATATACAAACACCAATGCACGGGCTTGCTCTGTTATTCACTCACATTCAGTTATCTCTGTTTTACTGTTTTGTCCATTCGCTGTGTCGGACGCTGCGTTAGATATACTTGCTGGAAAACAAGGTTCCTCTGTGTTCGGCTCAGTGGGAGCGGATGTTTAACACCACCCGCATCCCTGGTTTGGAGACAGGTAAGAGGAGGGCACATCTTCACTGTGCCCGCTGACCCTCCACTCTGTGACTCTAGCTGTTGCTAGGGCTGTAGCCATTGGAAACCCTGACTCCTAGACTCTTTTCCAGCAGCACAGCCCTGAGACCCTCCTATCTCTCATTGATACTTGTTAGGTTGATTTTAGACATCTATTTGGAGGATATATACACTCAAATTTAAGTAGGTGTTTTGTGTAAGTATATAAAAGTATCTACAATAGAGCACAAATCCTTCTGCACATATCAGGGCTTTGCTGGTGGCATTGAGATAGCAGACCACAGGTTTCTGGATCCTGCTCACGTTTCCTTCCCTGACAGCCTTCTATGGTCCTTTCTTCTCCTTAAGACTGCTTATCATACCAATCCTCATCACTCCCGCTCCACTCCATCCATGCTCCTGTCCCTGTAGGTGTATGCCTGCTGCTGCTTTTCTGGGATTTTAGTGAATTAGGTTGTCATCTCTCTGTGTTTTACTCTCCCCTTTTGCGTTTCAGCTCATGCTCCTACACACTATTCCCATGTGCTCAGCCCAATACGAGCGCATGTTCAACACCAGTCGTGTCCCAGGTGTAGATACAGGTAGAGTCTATAGCAGTGCCACCTCCTCTACACTACTCCTGCTGTACTCCTCCTTCGGACATTTGTCCGTTTGTTTAAATTAGAGATTATTGGACCTCCACAAGTTAATAATGCATGTGTGCTGGTCTGTGCACATTGAAGGACTAATTTGCATGTGTGTTAAACCTAATGTTTCAGTTTTAAAAGGCAAAACAGCATCAGTGATAAACCTAAAAATGTCAGTGTTACGTTATGCTGGTCTGAACACATAAAAATAGAAAACTAAATCCATATTTACAAAGTAAATATATTTTTAGAGTTTAAGATAATAGAATACTATTATTACTTTAACTCCTGGGAGGTACTGGCATGTGTCAAAAATTAAGAAATGACCTTTGATAGGGCAGCCATTCTGCTGCAGAAATTGTATGGTATTCTTTATGAAAGTATTTAAAGAGACAGTTGAAATTTAGGATCAAGTGTTTTTGTTCAGTTCAGTTTAAGAACTGGCATGATTTGTAAGTTGCTTGGTCAGTGTGGACAGGATCTGTAATGCATGCAGCATGAAATATGTTTAGACTTGGAATTGCACTGAGGAATCATTCAATATAAAGTCTCAGGACTAAGACACAGAGCTATGATGTCATCAAAAATGTGTGAACAAATCTCCAGATTCATGAGATATCAGACACTTTTCTCTTTTGCAATAGAAGACCAGAGTTAATTTTACTAATTTTAGTGTATACACAAAGTAAGTGAGATTCTGTGAAATAAAAGTGATACTTCGCAGATTTGAATAAATAACAAAT
>JAQNCA010000028.1:8333668-8362443 GCA_029783725.1 Acanthurus tractus | reverse complement strand
TTGTGTTTTTTTGTGTGTTTTTTTTTTTCTATCCCCCTCTTGTGGGGTGCCCCCCCCCCCACACACACACACACACACACACACACACACACACACACACACACACACACACACACACACACAGACACACCGGTTGTACACCCACCCTGATGTCACCCTTCCCTAGGCTTCCGATAGCAGGCTAACATTTCAAGACTGCATTCCTCAGGTCTGCTTACTCCTCATCAACTCTGGGAACTTGCTCTTTGGCCACATGATAAGAAGAGTCAATTTCAAAGCCAGACCTTTACATATTTATTTTTTATGTCTTTATCAAAATTATGAAGAGCTTCCTTGCTTTTTCTGCGTATTAGTAAAGTTTTGTTTACACAATAGGGAAAGGCAAAATAGTGTATTACTAAAACCCAAGACTTGCAGAAAAACTATGACAAATTCATACAAAATAATCAACAGACTTCAACTGGCTGGCTTTTGAACAACACCTTCAAGTTGCGCACCTAATTGGCAAGCTGGAAAACCCATTCACTCAAGAGCAGACACCGAAACCTAAAACCTTGACTTGCACTTTCTAAAAGTAGACTTTGGGAGAGATCTGCAGCCTCTGCTTGTCACCAGTTTAATTCATGTGCCACTTGCTGCACAACAGTTTCAAAGAAGAGAGCCAGCATTGCCTATCTTGTTTTATAAGCTAATCATTCACAGAGGAGCATGGTTGTTCCCATTTTGCCTGGCAAGCGATCACTAGCTGTTAACAGTGGAGAATAGCATTGTTCTCATTGCAGCTACTGTATGTAGATCATTCATGTCATTCTTGATTCAAGTTTTGGCAGGACAATTTGTTTTCATGCACTGCGGGGCGACTTACGTAAGGCTCCGTTATGCCCAAACTAATTTGGTTGAATGTTACATGATGATTTAGTGAACGAAGAAAAAAATAATTGGACCACTGTTTCCTGCTGCTACATGTTAGTTTAGGGTGGATGTCTTTCACCGCAAGATTTCTGGAAGAAGCTTCAGTGTTCAGAATTGACATCAATATCCAACTGATTCACTACACACAAATGAGGGTGAAACTATATGCATGTATGACAAATTCTAAACATAATATTGTGTATTCACCTGTATTAGATGAGAAAAAAAATCATATGTAATGATGAAGGTCGTTTAAGGTTTCGATGTCTGCCTCTCTAACCTCTGCTGTCCTCTGCAGCACAGTCCCCTCAAGCCTCATAACACTGTAACTTCATCACCTCACAAACCATGGAGCCACACTAGAATGTCTTGTGAATTTTATCTGGCTGAGAACTGTGGCCAGATTTCGTAAAAGTGCTATATGAATCTAAGTGATTAAGGCAAGGGTGTAAACGGAGAGGGTGAGCCCAGCGGCTGGCGTTGAGAGTCCGTGCATGTTTGTGGCCAGCTGCACCTGTCTGCGCTAAAGGGGCAAGGTCTGGGGGCCCCAAGGTGGAGCTCAGCCAAGGGGCAGCAGGAGAAGAAGGTAAGGAAGAAGAGCTTAGCGGAGGTTGAGCTGAATGTGATTCCCTTGAGAATCTCTCCCACCGCATGCTCACCAAAGCTATTAATAACTTTTATTAGGTTTAAGGGGAATTAGTGGAGTCGTAGTCGTCAGCATGCTCACAGATATATAGACATAAACTTCCTGACATGAGGAGAAGGAAGAGCAAGGAGTGTTAACAATGAAAGCCTTTCACACACTCAAATGCAGTCACACAGGAGCATGCACATGGTTCAAGCAGACCTCACTCAAGGATGCAGCAAAGAACACAAGTAAAAACAACTAATTAAAATAATGAAAGTCTTGTTTTTCTTTAATGTATCAGCATATGTCTATTTAGGGTCATTCTGGGTGTTGGGATCTATCACACAATCCTTTGGTGGCATTTGTACAACTTGAATGACAGTTTGCCAGTCCATTGCATAAACAGTCAAGCACTGAAGCATATTTTCAGAGTAGAAAAATGCAAAGCGTCCAGTAAGTGATGTAAGAAAAATGTAAACTTTATTGCAACTTTTTCGTTCCAAGTTCTCTGATTTACAGAAGAGAAAAACACTTGTAATGGCACAGTCATCGTATTATGTACATTGCTGATACTGCAATAATCCAGACACTCATGTTGTCAATATTTAAGAGTGGCATACTAAGGCACATGGTTTGCTCAGTCTGTAGAGGGAAGGAATAACACATCAAAGCTCTCCTGCAACTTATATGTGAACATACCACAGCATTCCACAAAGGTATTACAACGGGAACTAGAAAAGCTCCTCACACGAAAGGCTCGGTTGGGAAATCACAGTTTGTCCATTGTACATTCAGCTCTAGGAGAGATTAAGACATTAATGTGTTCACAACATACAGCGTTGCGCTAAGACATTTGGTGATTTTATAAGCTTCAATAGACCTGAGTGTTTGAGTTGATGCAGTAAACTTCATAGATCAACATTACACAATCAGTTTAGCACAAATTTCCCCAATGTGGGATCAATAAAGTTTATCTTATCTCATCTTATCTAGTGGTAAAGTATTCACTATGTGAAGAGGTTTTCAGAGTATCATCACTGCTGACCAGTTAACTGATACGGAGCTCTGTCTAGTAGCTAAGTGGGCATAGAGCAAAGCATCATGGTGCAAAGATGGTTATATTTCTCTGTTGGCTAGTTTTGATATCATAAGAAAAATCAGTTATTTATTTACATATCATTTGCTTAGAGCATTTAATTAGGGATTAAACCAAATAAAAAAAAATCTTTTACAAAAGAAATCCTTCGATACAAGTGGCAGAAGTGGATGTGACTACAGGGACAGTCGAGAGGTACATGAGGGCAGAATTTGAATTACTCATCAGGCCACTGAATCTGTCTGACTTTGCATGTCATGTAATGCTTCAACAATTTCTGATAATGCCAAGACTGCTGTGACAGACAGTGTATTTAGGGTTAGAGGAGGTCTTTTCCAAAATGTTGTGCTATAAAGGAATAGTTTAACAATTTGGGAAATAAGATAATTAACCTTTTTGCCAAGACAGGATGAAGAAATTGATTAGTTTTTATAATGGTAATTGGGAAGGCAGTTGTTGTACCTTTGGACCAGGCTAGCTAACCAATGGCTAATGGTTAACTGTACAGATGTGATGTGAGAGTAGTATTGGTCTTCTCATCTAACTCAAACATATAACAAAAGTGATAAAGGCATTTCCAAACACATTGAGCTACCTATTAAAAATCTGCTTTAACGTCTGTGGTGTCACCAACAAGGCTTTCTTTTAAACTTCAGCCTGCACACATGAAGGTGAAATAGCATATCAACACAACATCAGACAGAAAATGAGCAGCCCATCAAAAGAGCCCTCACTACAGCAGGTTAGTAAAATGGTAACATCTCATTTAAATTCAAATATATAGTTACAATAACAGTGGCTTTGCCTCATGTTTTTCTGGCCTACAGTTCTATAGGACATTCAGATTTGTCCAAGTATTTTGATAACTTAAGATAACTACTCTACAAACAGGGTCTAAGTGCTAATGGGTCATAGGATCTTGTGTCTGATGACTTTGTAAAGCAGTGAAAACCATAACTTGAGGTACATTCATAAAACATCGGCCATTTGGCCTGATAGGTTCAAGTAAAAGCCTTTCCAATGAGTGAGCAAGACATACGGTACCACGGTGCATCAGTGTTGTTAGCTTCTGTGAGCTTACTTCTTTACAGTAAGAATTACCCCCGCAAAAAAAATCAAACATTTCTCTGTCCTTCTTTTTCTTCATTTGGTCTTCTTGAGAAATTCAGATTCTTTTTAAGCGAACGAGGGGCTTGCTTTGTTCCTCCTTATCAAGACAGCCAGCAGCAGCTACAAATTTAAAGACTGTAGAAATGCAGTATGTAAACACACAGATTTCTCTGGAACTTACATACAAAAATGAAAAAAGCATAACAGATCAAAAAGTCTGGAAACAAATCAGCCGAGAGGTAAAACCAATTATCATTTTAAAAAAGGAAGAAAAAATGTCACAAAACAAGTTACTTTGAACGTAAAGTGCAAGTATAAAAACTTTCTACATGTTGTCTTAAGACAAGGTCTTGAGACAGAGTCAATGGTCTTTAGTGGAAAAGTGCAAGTTGAGAACAGCACAAGTATTAAAAATGAGAATTTGATTCAAAACAGTAATGGCATAAATCAGGTGGCTTGGTGGGTCAATCCCATGACTCAGCTTCTCCGTAAGAAAATGGCTATGTCCTCCAAGGGTACAGGGTAGTCCTGCAGGAACGTGCCTCCATCGAACACCTGGGCATTCTGGCTGTCCTGCCACTGGAACCCCCCATCAGGTAAATAAATATCCCTCTGCACTGCCCCCTTCTCCACCACTGGTGCCACCAGAACCTGGACACACACATACACATCAGTTTGGGTCAAAGAAATTCAGATGTCATGAAGATTGTACACTTAATTAGAAAGACATCAGGTTTCATACAGTAACAGATGCCAAGTGTGTCAGATACTGACAGAGGGAACTCAATCCCTTCCCATCGGAACACCATTAAATCACCTCGTCTCCGATGAGGAACTGGTCATCGATGGTGAAGGTCATGGGGTCACTGGGACTGAGCCACCACATCGGTCTGTAGATGGGGTTTCCCGTCATTCGCCACTCCTCTGCATACTTTTCTATCAGTGGGACCACATCCCTCTGGTGCTTTGCTATGTAGGTTTGTGTTAGGTTTAGCACCTATGGGTCACCAACAGAGTGAAAAACACAAACATAAAGAGGATTAAATAAAAAAAAAATCATTTTTGCATGCTAATGTATTTCCATTGGAAGGATTATTTTCCATGTTAAAACTGATTAGCCATTATATAAATTAGCTAATAAAAAGGTCTATTTAGGATCATTTTCTGCCCTTTGTGGAGTTAATTTTTTAAAATTCTGAACCACTTTATGTGAATTTCCACCCAAGAAATCTAGAGACACTGAGAAACTAAAACCAACTTGCAAAAAAAAAGCATTTTCATAACTAAATCTTCTGCCACAAATATTTCAGGACAAGAATAATATTGACAATGAGGTCTGCAAAAGACATTTGTGCCATTGCAACACCCAGACATGCAGACGGAACTTAAGACCAGCTCATTGTTGACTTAGTGGTTTAACACTGTCCAAGTCTTTCTCCTGTCTCCCTCTGGCCAAACTCTTTCAGCATTCCAGGAAGGGTCACATCCTCTTCAGTGTCCCATGACAAAAACAAAACTAGACCGCATCTATAAAAAATGTATTTTTATGAGCTGGGATTGAGAACATTTGTAGGAATGAGCTTGAAGTCACAGCCCCGAGTCTGAGTGGATCTTTCTCTAATTGAGAAGCCAGGCATGTGTGTGGGTTTGGGGTTTTATTGCTATTTGATTCCAGTGCGGTCGCTGCTGTGATTTGTCCATGACTGACTGTAGTATCACACATTCTGGAAATAAAGGTGGGCCACATTTAAACTACAGTTTAACACCCCTTTAAAAACGACTAATTTATCATGTGTAATGCAGCAGGCTATTCTCCTCTCAAATTTCTTTAGTCTCACTTCATCTGAGTTTATAAGTTGAAGGCCATGCAAGAGACCAAAATGGAAAACATTGCTGCTGTCAAATGTCTAGCTGTCCAAAAGGCCTATTTTTATCTTTGTCACGCAATACAAGTCACAACCAATATATTTTTGCTGCCTCAGTCCTCTCCTAGTGGAAAAAAGGAGTTGATCACTCCCACTCTGTCACACTTGTCAATTACTCATGGAAATCTTAATTGCTACAATAAAGTATTTTTCCAAGACTTGTCCTCAAATTCATTATCATTCCTGCTGTAGTGGCTCGCAAGAGTGAGCCGTAAATCTAAACGAGGGATTGTAATTCAGAACAGATGGACTCTAAACCATAGGTGATGTTGGGAGAAGGCCAAGCTATCACTGTTATTGAGAGTCGCGGGGGGAAATAGCCCTCGAGCAGCACGTGCTTTTCTGTTCATGAACCTGAGCCTGGGGTCCCACACTGTAAAGAGCATTGATATCTGTTACAGAACTCTCTGAGACTGTAGGCTTTGTTTTCCCATCGTGCATGGTGAATGGTGCATTCCTGACTTTAGGGGTGCAGCCTTGCCTCTCCTGCCGGGAAGGTGAGCCAGGTCTGAGTTTTGATAGACCAAGACTCCTCAGGCTCACCAGTGGGAACTTCTCAGCACTGACCCTCTAAACTGAGGAGAGGCTGCTGGGTCAATAAACTATCCCTTCCTCCCCTCTTTTCACATGCAATCTTAACACACTGCAAAAAGGAGGGATAAGCCTCTTCTCACTGTTAGAACGTCCAATTGCACATTCACACATCACTTGATTTTTCCACTATAAAATTTCATGGCACAAAATATTGTTTTAACTGTAGAAAAAGAATGTTGCTTTTGTAATGATATCTAATGTGAATCGTGCAAATGTAAGGGCAGCTTTTAAAAAAATCTGGTTGTATACCCGGTCCTCTCCACAGACCCAGGGCGGCGTGTGGAAGCTGATGACTGGGAGAAAAGCTGTGATCTCCAGCCAACGGATGAACAGCTCCTCATCTGTGACCAGGTCTTCAGACAGAGAGCCACCTGTAAGGAGACAGATTGGCAGAGGTGGAGAGGAAAAGGAACAAACATTAGTTAAAACAGTTTAAAGCTGTACTGGCTTTTGAAACAGGTACATTGAGAAATATCTAGGGGCAAAATATAAGCTTGGTGATTTGAGAGAGGTGTAAATTTCTTTCATTTCTTTCAAGTTAGTTTGCACTTTGTCAGTTTGGTCAAATTTTTCACCACAAGTATTAGGTGGCAGTGGTGCATACACTTACTGAAACTAAAATGTGTGAATCCCTATGAATTAATTGCCATCACTAAGTTTTTGTATTATTATGTAAACCTTAACCAATGTTTTTAATCTTTCACTCAAAAAATGACCCCTGTAAAATTAACCTAGGACTTAAGAGTGCTTAACTGTCATGCTCTGTATAATTTTATCAGCCAACAGTAAAAACACCAGCTGTTCCAGAGTGGAACAGACCAGCCTGAACTTTGTCTGATGCAGTCTCGAGTGAGGACTGCCAATATTCAAGACAGACAATTAATAATTCCATATTAGTGGCCTTTTATCTGGGCTTACATGACATAATAGTAAAACTGCATATATTCCTTCAATTGTACTTTCTCAAGAAGATACTGAAAAAATGCTGAAAATTATAGGAATATACCTCCATATCTTAACCAAAAGCCAGATGATCAGATGTGTTCATTGTTTATTTCTGTGAAGTGAACTATGCTCTATTTTTGTTATCATGTCAGGACAACATATGAAGTACTGTTATAAACTATTAGAGGTGACAAAATAGATCTATGGGCTGTGGTATTACCTACTGCATCAGGAATGAGGAAGTTGTATCCCATCAGAGTGTGGTGTAGCAAGGAGGGAATGATGCCCTTTAGGCCCATTGGGCTCCAGTCAGACTGCAAGGGGGTCATCCTCACAAACAGAGGCTTGTGGCTCGACCTTAGACACAAATAGCATCATAAGAAGCCCGCGCTCACTTTAAAAAGACAGGCAGAGGAGAGGAGAAATATCAAAATGTAACAGTTTCCCTCTGTTCAAGCAATGGCATAAAAACAAGATACGAAGCTTGAAGCCATTACCGTGTCCCTGCTGTCATGATGGTGGAGTCCCCTATCCTTGTGGCAAGGTCGGCCAGCAGACTGATGTACTTGTCTCCGCTGAGAGCCTGTGGCGAGCGCAGGGCTTGCTCCTCAAACGTATTCCCTTCGCCCCCCTCCAGCATAACGTACTCCATGCCCAAATGGGCCTGCAGGGATGCCACTCTGTCCAGGAACCAGCTCACTGCTCCTGGATTGGTGATGTTCAGCTTTACACAGAACTTTCCTCGCCACTGACTCATCACAGGGATCTAATGGACAGAGTTTATTTTACATTACTTTCATTTTCATTTTGGTAATTAATTTCATTAATTGATGGAGCCTCTGCCATTGCACTGTTAGATTTTCTGGATTAGAACATATACACACTGCTCGGCCTCTTATAAAACTGCAACAAGTGAATGGAGAAAGGCTGCAAGGCAGATAGAAAGTTTCCACTTTGGAAAAAGTCATGTGTCTGGTTTGTTTTCATAAAGAGTAGAGTGTAAGTGTGTAAGTAAGTTTAATGCTTCAGAAACGGAATATGTTTTTAGGTGAACGGACCAATCACATCTTAGACAAAGTGGAGTTACTTGCTTTGAAGGAAGGCACCTCTTAACACAACAGCTACCAGAATGAAGTAAAAGCAACCTCTTTTAAAAGTTATCATTTTAGAGGACTGTGAACTCCACTCAGGTCTCACCAGCTGCCCCTGAGGGGCTGAGGGTAGACTGAGCCAGTAGGCCTCAGTGCCGTCTGTAAGCGAAGTGTGGAACTGCGTGGTGTCCACGCCGAGGAAAGGGGACATGGTGATGGAAATGTTAAGAAGCTTGACAAGTGGGAGGTCCCTGGTCAATCTCTTGGACATCCCCCTTCTCCTGCCGGTGAGGTAGTCATGGTCCTGCAAAGAGACAGAGACACAACATAGCCAGAGAGGTGTATTAAAAGTGCTGAGAAATCAATATATTGCACTGGTAAGGCAGCCTAATATCAACATAAATGAACTACCTACACTACATCTACATATTGTACATTTAATAGTGTGATTAAAATGTTCATAAACTTGCATAACAAATAGCTTGATATTAGATTCATAGCTTTATATTTGACACTTAACAAAAACATCACACATCTCTCCATGTGAGCACATTTCTTTGATAAGCTAGCTGTGACAATATGACCTCTGTCAGAACCATTAGCATACATTATAATCCTTTGGAATTTACATGGCAAAGTCAGGCTGAGATTTCAGATTACATAACTGTGGAACAAAACCCTTTAAGAATACACAGTTTAACCCCAGGAGGTGAGCATAATGTGGGAAGAGGGATAAATTAGCACATATTATGTAACCTGGTATGTTTTTTACTTCTTCCCTGTTCCTTCATTATTCCCCCCTGAATTAATTTTTGAATTCCACATAATTCTAAAAATATTTAAAGTAATCTATATGAGGTCAAAACATTGAATAGTTTCTGGTGTATTTTGTGACTCAGAAATAAGTTAAGAAACATTGCAAACTTATCATTAACCCAAATTTTCCAATGCTAGCCAAGTTAAAACGAGAGCTGGAAAGCGAAGGCCTTTGTGTGACTAATATTTTACAAACACTTGTAAAAACCACAGTGAAAACCACAGTTGTTGTTTTTTTTTTTTTAAACAGGGGATTATTGTTGCCAGTCACACTTCTGTAGAGCCGTAGACTTTATGGACAACTCCAAGGTGTATGAGTTTCCATGCAGCACTGTACGCTTGGCTGATCCCTTACGGTTCTTATGGAGGGAAACTGGGCACAGTTGAGCCAAGAAAACTGGTGTTTAATATCTTTGATGTACCAGAAAAGTAGAGATTACGGGAAGGGGAAACTCTTACTCACCAAATGGCATCCATCAACTGACATGTGTTATTCTTCCCATTTTCTCCCCCTCATTTTTTACCCTCTCACACCTTCAAGAACTGGTAATGGGAGCGTATTGTAAGTACTACGTGAGTTGCCCGAACTTGACCTGCCTAACAGACACATTGTGCAAAACTCCTCTGCCTCCTCCTCTTCAGGTCAGATCACAGCAACAAGCTGGTGTCAGGATCCGTAGTCAAGTTAGTCTTGGCAGAAATCCTGTCTAATCTCAACACACTCAATTCTTTGCCATCCCACAGATACCACACTCAGAGCAACCTGAGATCTCTGTTTGTCTTCTCTTAGCTATATTTGTTTTGTCATGGAATATCACCAGGTATTGACTGAGATCCACTTCACTGTGGTCCTGGTAGACTTGTTTCCAGACAGTTTCCAGTAACATTCTAGGAAAGTAACTGGATACATGTGAAATGATAACAAACATCAGTATTTAAGAACAGAAAAATATCACCTGTTCTTTTGTATTGAAAACACTAAAAACATGGCAAAAATCATGCCTAAATAAGTTTATAATAAATGAAAAACTATGATAGGCACAATTCAAGTGACCTGTTAGGTAATGTGGTCTGCTCTTTGGGAAACTAATTTTTCAACATGAAGGCAAAGCCTTTAGCCATCTTTTTTTCTATGCTATGACATTTCCATGAACCTGCCCGTCCTTTTTTGCTCCCTGCCTGTCTCCAGCACTCTGGAGATCCACTTAAGAAAACTCTTTCATCTCTATCCCTGACCAGTTTCTTAGCCTCTGACCAATGAACCCCCACCAGCCTCACAGCCCAGATGGTTGAAGAGGAGGATTAGGAGAGTCTACATGGCCCAAAAACTGGCTGAATAAGGAGAGGATGAAAACAAGAACCAAAAGAGATACACATAGGAGTGAGTGACAGTAGTGTACAAACTGAACTGAATGTTCCCGGGGAGACTGTTAATAAAGCCCTGAAGGTCTAACTGAGGGTGAACAGTAACCCATTACATGTAAATCACATAAGTAAAAAAGGATTTTTTTCTGGAACTTTTACTTCACTTCATTTGCCTAACAACCTTGTTAAAGTAACACAGATTTTAGATGTTATCATAATAACGTTAATTAATCAACTAACTAATTAATTAATGGTAACACTAATTGCCTTTTGATCTTAATAATAATAACAATAATAAAAACGTATTTAAAAAGAAATACTATGAGTAATTTATTCAGATAAATTTAATGCACTATGTGCAGTCTATTACCCAGATATTTTTAAACTTTTACTGGAATACTGATTTTCTTTTTTTTACTGAAAAGTCACTTTCTATGGTAGTATTGTACTTTTTCTTTCGTATAGATTTTAATATATTCAACTTTACTCATTACCTGGTAAGATGGAGAGTTAATTGTCAGAGCTTTGTTTATACAAACATTCTTTTGTTTTGGTTAAATTGCTGAGTTTCTTTCATGAGCAGACCAAAGGAAGCTCTGTTCTTCAAAAGTGAGAGATAATAAAAAATCTGGATGGAGAATAAAAATACTTTGTCTCCATATAAATGAACAATAGCTCTGTGAATTGGCATGTGCTTTCTGAATGTATGTACTGGATCCTTTAAAGACAGGTTATTTGAAACACTATGAAGTGTGAGATGGGATCTTCAAACATCCTTAGACATAAAGTTATTTTCTATCTATAGAAGCATGAACAGTAAGTTTAATGTTAGTAGCTACATGACTGCCTTCTTTACTCAGCATGACTGCAACGGTAAATTGTGACCATCTTTAATGTTTATATCAACCAAAACTGGAAAAATCTCTTTTCTTCTCAAGATTTTGAGGCTGGTGGTAGTGACAGCACAGTAGAGAAAGCACTGAGGAGTGTTTACCATATCAGAGAGGAGGGTGGTGGAATGTTCATTGAGGCTGATGACTCCCTCCCCCAACTGGTGTCTCTTCAGACGATTAGAGAAGGTCCTCAGCTCCCTCTCCACCTTCGGCCCTGAATCCACGTTGGCGAGCAGCTTCCAGAATGGCAGCCTGTGGGACAAACGGAGGGATCATATTTAATCTGCTGCTCTGGGGAATCTGGGTGATTCTGAATTTATGATTCCCCACGGACCCACAAAGTTTCAGTCAGTGCTCGGTGGATCAAAAACTCCACTCCTCTCTGACTTTTACGTGTTATGACAACAACTCCACTAATCAAACTGAACTAACCGCAGCGCTTTCATGTTGGGAAGCTCCCTGCTGTGCTGGGAGAGCTGTTGCACAGCTTCCTGATGAGCAGCTTTCACATTGTGGGCCACGCACACAGCGTACTGCAGCGGGAGACGCTCCATACTGGGCAGTGACTGCAGGCAGAACTGCTGTCTGCTGTCCACCCCGAGCTGCAGGGGAATATCAGGAGATACAAGCACTGCAACACCTGCATGGTGGGAAGCAGATGGGAAGAGGATACAGGATATTAGTTGATTACATCATACTTGTCAGATATTCCGAACTATGATCTCTCAAAATCAGATACCCTGATAATACAATGTGTCATTTCTAACAGATATAAGGTTAGATGATTCATCTTAAATAACATAGTGCAGAAGTGTTACTAAGAACGGGATGAGTGTGACGGATGGAGTGTTGTGGGAGGTAGAGTGTGGGCTGTGTCAGCTGATATTGCTCTACTCATCTGTGAGAAAAACTCCCCCCTAGAATGAGATATAGCAGTATGCAGTTAGATGAGTTTACCCGGGGACTGCTGGCAATTTCTCAGTAGGTAAGTTACACTGCGCCTCAATGGTAGAAGAGTTAGGTAGTTGGGATATATATATCGATATTAAAGTCACATTGGTATTGAAGATCAGCATCTGTTTTCATTCATTTCTCTTTAGGGTTTGCTCCAGAACATGAAAACAACACCATAAAATACACACCTACACCTCTTATTTAAGACAAAGATAATAGAAGATCAAAAGAGAAATATCTTTAATTAAATCCGTCAGCTTGTGAAAATTTCTAGTTTTCCTCTCACTGTGTGTACAGTGTCTAGGCCTCTTAGAGGCCATGTGAAATGATCAGATTATGTGAAACCGAAAATTGTGTTTGCAGATGTAGCTGCCCTGCAAGGAATGCCTCCCCACTCTCAGGTTGCCTCGACCCCCAATCCTCACTACTTCTCACCCGCCCTGACTCCCACCTTCTCCTTCTCAGCTTTAACTACTTTCCTCTCCTGTCCACTCCACTCTGCTGCCGGGTGTGATCCATCTCAGGTCAGCCAGTATCGTTCACTGCCCTATTCCTCAAACCCAGACTCTGACCACAGACCCCTCACTCTGGTTTTTGCACAACCGGCTCAAAATAGCAAAACTTTGGGATTTAGGATTTGGAATTGATCAGTAAACAGATTAGGGTGAAAGACCTGTTTCCAAAGCAGGCAGACAGTCTAAGAACATGGCTGAGAGCTTGGCTCGCTTCAGCCACCCTCTCTGGTTTCAATGGGCTTACTGTTCTCATGCAAGCAGGAACCAGGAGCAGGCAGGATACTCATGTACCAGTTTATAATCAGATTAATAGTTTGAGAGATCAGTATTTAAGTGCTGAATAAAGCCTAGCTGAGAGCCCTCAACCTCAGGGTGATTCTCACGTGTTTGCAACGGATAATGTCAAAGAGATACTGGTAACTCCTCAGCTGCCCCTCACAAGATATTAAGTCACAACCTTCCTGCTTGTTACAGATTCATAATGGCAGATAAATGTAGATTTTTTACCTGGCAACATTGTTACACATTAAAACCTCAAGGGATTAAATAGCTAAGACATATTTTTAATTAAACAAAGGTGCAATACAACTTTGCATATCAATAATATACTAACACTGTGGAGCAGAAAGTAGGACAGAGGAGAAAATGTTATAGCTTTATGGAAGGATGGAAGTGGAATGCAGGCAGTGGAAATAGAGGCAACCAGAGTAGACCAGACACCAAGCAGCCCGGTAGAATGATGTGCAGATACAGCAGGCTGCAAACTGTGTTTTAACAAAGTGCACACAGGGTGGAAAGTCGAGTTTATGTTTGCAAGCATGACTTCTTGAGTCATATTTAATTTTTATGGGAAGTGACACCATGGGGCCTCAAGGAAAAGGGACAGTCTGGTCAAAAACAGCTGTATATGTCATACAGTCTCTGACTAAACATGCAGATTTGAATATTAAATATATTACGTTTTGTGTTATCAATTCATTTGGTTGTCTCTTAGACATTCTCTTAGACATTACTGCATGCATTTTTCATTCCAGTATGGGGGAACTCCCGATTAAATTTTGCACCCAGGTTATAAGAGTAAAAGGCTTTGCATGACACAGATACTTATCTTTGACCAAATAGTATCTCCAGACGGGAGCAGGAATCAATAAGTTGTTATTTTAAGAAAGTGAAGTAGGTTTGAGGACTTGAGTTACAGCCAAGTTGGGGTGCCCAGGAGTTGAAGGGGAAACAGGGGTAGAATCTATTTTTAGAACAATTCCTTAAACACTCAAAGCTTCCCCCGAAAAATTTTCCACTAGCTCTCAAAAGCAAAATTATATGCATGGCCGACTGCATCCCCTCACCTTTAAAACGGCAGATAGGAAAAGGTGAAATCAAATGATTGACTAATTCGATACACACACATGCTTATGTTTTACAGCTGTTCAGTGAACACACAAATCAAGCAACCTTGGATTTGCCTCCTCACACACATGCGCGCATTCTCACAATCATTCACACACACTTGCTTTAATAGGAAACTGTAGACTTCTGTGAAAACAGTACAAGACTTATAGGACCCATAAAGGTTCTGCACTTCCCCTCATTGCGTCTGAGCTGAACGTTTGGAGGTGGCAGCGGAGGTGACCCCATGCACCTTCTGATGGGTCAGAAAGATTTTAATGTGGCGTGCAGACCCTCGGAGAGTGGCTGGTCTGGAGGAAAACACTGCTGTCTGATTCCCTGCTGCTGTGGACCAGATGGGCTGCACTCTTTTACCTGTCATATTTATACTTTTATTTATGACACCTGTGCACACTTAGAGACCTGACCGGAGTTATAAAAGATGTATTCAAACGCTAACTATGAGTGTGCATGTGTACAAGCGTGTGTGTCCTCAGGCATTCATTTCCTTAACAATGGAAACTTGGTTTCTGTGCCCAACCTCAAGAAATTGATGGCCACAAAACTGGGGTCTTGCCATGGTAGTAAATTTCCAATTCCTCTTATTGAAAAAAAATAATGAAACACTAAAAAGACCTTCTCTGCTCTATTTCTACCATCTATCAGTTTAACTGTTTCAAGCGAGTGGCATTACATTTTGTTTAAAATTCACAGGTAAAAAAGAAGAAGATCCCACATTCAAACACTTTAAATAATAAAAAAATCTTTCTCTTCCTCTGTCCTTTTCCAGCTGGTAAAGTTAGTATACTGTCAAAGTAGTTTGCTGCTATACTTTTTTAAATATTTTCAGCTCATTTGTAAAACGACAGAGAACAGAACTGATCCCAGCAACTGCTGACTGGCAACATGTTGAGTTTAAGAAGATGGCTGTGAACGAGCCACTGTAATTACACCAGTGAACAGAAGCTGTTGTATCAATCCTTTACTTAAATAGTCACTCTATACTGCCCACGATGGAAAGTATTTTGTAAGAGATCAACTGTGGAAAATGCTGTGGGGTGAATTTCAGACAGTAGCCCTCTCATACAGGAGATGACAGCTTGCTTCTAACAAAGCTTCAGTTGGCTAAGTGAGTCATTGTTCAAGTGTTTCACCTCTTGCTTGTCCTACAGTCGAGCTCACACTGCAGCTGCCCAGGGACCTCCTGGTGACCTACTGAGTAACATATATTCTTTTTACATGTGAGCTAAATATTTCAGCTTTTTATTCCTTCTCAGTCTCTGTGGAAGAAAGTGTATTGCTATTTAGTGACAAACACATATTCTCCATTTTTTTTTACCTCCATCATTTTACCTCCTAATACCATAGTAATGGTACTTTTCTGGTAGCTTTCTTACTCCTCATTTTCCCTCTTGTCATCACAAGGTTCTTTTCTTTCACATAAAGCTGATAAATTATCGTAATCTGAAAGAACTTTTATCTGTATCTTTCTGTTTAACTTGGCCACGCAACAAATGAGCTGAAGCAATATAGTTTCATGTCTTTGGATCCCACATGGAAAGACTGAGTAAGAGACAAAAATAAAGAAAAAAGGAATGCTAGATAGTTAGATAGATTGAGCTCAAGGGAGGAAGAATAATGCTGAAAAAGAATGAGATCAGAGACATAAGGAGAGGAGACTGAGGTGGCATGCATGCACGTTTACACATATTTATGTGTGCACGTGTGGAGGAGGTGGTCTGACTTTTTAAGGAGTTGCTGTCGAACCCTTTGAGTCTTGCAGGAGTTATAACTGACTCTAATCTCTGATGTTCACTTCATAAAGGAAAGCATGGAACAAGAGGAGATATAAAGTGACAGAAGATAAATGACTTTTATTGGATCCAGACTCAGTGCAAGAGAACTAGGCGATGTCACAGTTAAAGCTATCACACTCTCATTTATTACTACAGTCTGCTGTGAAAACAAACAGGATCTCTCCAAGCTCTTATTTGTAATGATGAGTTAGGGAAACTTAGACGAGAGCCAAGTTATCTGTCTCATGTAAATGTGCAGTTTCTTTGTGTGGACTTTGAAGAAATGAGGCTCTTGGAGGAAGACTAATAATTATATTAAATAATGTATTTTTCTAATTTCATAATACTCTTAGCTTTGAAACAAAATTTCTTATTTAAAACAAATAAATGCTAACTGTCTGTCGTCATCTCAGACACAAAATCTAATATACCTATACAAGTATATACACTCAAGTCTTCATGTATGTATTTGTGTGTGTGTGTGTGTGTGTGTGTGTAAATTAAATGGATGCAAATAAATCATGTTTTTCTAATTTAGGAGTTTTGCTTATAGATTTCCATTTTCTTATTTTAAGTAACCTTTTATTTGCTGTATTTAGTTTAACAACATAATATAATATTACAATGAAAAAAACACAACTTAATAATTGGGATGGCTCTGAGCCCTGAAATATCATTAGACCATTTAGCCTTTGGTTATCATCTGAAGATGAACCTGCTTCAGCATTCCAAACACTGCCAGCTGTGTCAAAAAAGATTCTGCCTGAGCAAAACTGTTCATGCAGGCCACGGCACAGATGCAAAGTTATATACTGTAAAATAGTAATAAACTCTAATAGTAATAAGCTCTACCTTAAGTTTACACTGTACATATGCCATCATTTTTCACACTTGTTAATAGCACAATTTTCAATGTAAATTTTAAATGTAACAATATCTTAAAATTAAATTTTAATTATTAACAAATGAACAAAAAAATATTTTACATACAAATGAAGCAATTTAAATACAGTTTCATTTGATGTAGGAAATGCTATTTTAAACACTGACTCTTTATGTGAATAACAAATATAAAGTCTTGGTACATCTTCAGCTTTTGCCATCTATTTTAGGATGCAGACTCAAGAGTAAGAATCTTTATAAACTACTGTAATGTTGCGTCATGTGATTCAAATATTTGCAATAATTGTTGTATAGTTCGGGTATCTATATTTTATAAATTTTTCTAAATCTTTTTTCGCTACACTTGCTGGCTCAAACCAAAAATATAGACATAGTCTTTGTGCCATCACCCCTATTTTTCATGAAAGCCATTGTAAAAGTAGTGTAATGCCTCCTGCTGCCATTATTTAGGCAGAGCTTGACTCCATCTTACTCTCAGCTAAAACCAAAAAAAGGAAGGAGGTGGAGCTTGGGGTATGTTACCCAAATTATCCGTACATCAAACTAATATAGGGTGGTCAATATTTGTACCACAAAATTGTTCAAAGACCCCAACACCAAAAGAAGTCTGTATGGTCAAATTTAGTGACTATGTTTAGCTACAGTTGGTATTAATATGTCAATTAGTTTTGGAGACAAAAACATTTTTTGTCCCATGTTCCAAACTTTGACATTTCTGCATTTTAAAATTAAGTGTTTTAAAAGGAAGTCTATTTGATTTGACTCATTTTTGGAGCCAACCTCAAGTGGCCACTTGAAGGACTGCATATTTTAGCGCAACAAAACTGGTTTCTTTTTTCATCCCAGAGGTTTCCTTTTTGCTAATACATAACTTAAAACCGTCAGTAGAACAAATGTATGAATACGCATCTAAAACTTGGGACAAGTTCTCTGTGACAGTCTCTTCTTAGGTTTTAAATGCAGGATGTGACTTCAGTGACACTACTCTGTTATTAGTAGCCCAGTTGTTTTTGAATGGATAAAGACAGGTGGGGCTATGACAAGTTCCTCCAGTTGGCAACACTCTCAAATGTCACTGCACAGTTGCATATATCTTCTCTCCGTTCTCTCTGCTTTACTTACTACTTCTGCTTCACTTTGTCACTCATTGTTCTCTCTTCTTTAGTTTAATAACAGCTCTTATTGTAATCATTCTGTTGCTGTATTTCTGGCTGTCTGTCTTGCGATTCAATCGTCCCCTGGAGTCTTCTTAAGTTCGTAACATCAGTCACGGCTCCATATTGCCTGAAACATTTATAATGTGCTCCCCTGACTAACTAGAGTCCGTGAGGACAGGTCCCATGCACTCACAACGGCTCACATGTACAACACAGATACTGCAAACGGTCAGTGGGTTCAAACAGTTGGGAAGTCTGATATTCATAAACTGCATGCTGAGCTAAAACTGCAGTTTTGTCTCTAGAAAACAGGATTCAGGGAAAAACAAGGCACATCAAAGCGCACATGATTGTTTTCTATGCTGAAATGCAGATTTGTCAATCTATTAATTATAAATAAAATTCACCAAAATGGTCAAGACATGTGGTGACTCTTACTTTTTTATTGGCACTGGAGTGCTGCCTTTTGTTAATCTGTTTTGAGGGAAACAAACATTCTGCAGCTCTTTTTTCCCCAGACTGAAACTAAGTAGGAGAAGTGCACATGAGTTTTTGAATGAACTAATGACAGTAAACTACTGAGTTCATTGGGAGCATAACTGTACATTTTTGCACTTCAGTGGTGCAACCTATGGTAGTGTTGTAAATTAAAATCAGGTAAAGAACTAGAAACAAAAAGCTGCTTTTCCTGAGAGGAAACTAACATGATTTATTCAGAGGTGCCGAGTCTGAAGTACAAATAATCAGCAAATACTCTTCATTTTCACTATTGCGGACATGAAAAGCTGAGTTGTTTTCTGTGCAATTTTAGTTGGAAAATGCAACAATAAAGACAAATTATGGCTTTGAATTATATAGAGTTAATTTACTTTGTATGTTGTCTTTCTTATGTGCTGGAAAATATTTTTAGCTCTGCATGCGACTAGATTTGGTCAGTATACATGCAAAAACAATAATGTGTCACTGCCAAAACAATGAACAAATCAATAATCTGATTAAACCTTTGCATGGCTGCATAAACTCAGTTTCTCATTATGATCCTGTTTACTATCTACACATAACTGTGGATATTTTTGTCATAAAAGTTGCTATAATTCTTTCCTGTCCCACCACTATGAATCACACCAATAACACAGTTATGACTCTATCTCATCATGCCGTTCCTGTCATCTGTTGCAGCTAAAAATATGATGCTTGAGGCCTCATTTTTGCAAGGTCTTTTTGAAAGAAGAAGAAAAATGCAAGGGCAGTCAGATGTTTTTTGATGAAGATAAGGAAAAAAATGGTAGTCCTAGGGTTGTTTGGTCAAGAAGCAAATCAAGATAAGTTTAATTTTGTTTTTAATTTTTATGGAAGTCAAGTTCTTCCCTGAGTTTTGATTGTCTGTAAAGTCTTAAACAGTAACTGAGAAACTTTGCATTATAAGTAAAAAAAATAACCAATCAGTCTGATGTACATAAGAGCACAAATTTACATGTGGTAATGGTACATAACACAAAATAGAGAGAGCAAAAAGCAAAAAATTAACAAAAAAAAAAAGAAAAGAAAACACTCACCTACTCTTGGAAATCAGAGATTAATTGCTGTCTTTCTGCAGGATTTAAACTGTTGTGGATGCCAGGGGTAATAAAAGAGTATTATTCCTCAGCCAAAAACTGTATTCTATTGAACATCAAGATGTGTACTGATTTAAAAAAAAGAAAAAATGAAAATGCAATAATAAACAAACAAAACAAACAAATAAACTGCGTACAGTTAAAAAAAAAAATTAAGTGTGAGAGATTAGTAGACTTTTTTGCCATGTGCACTGACCAGAGGAGGTGGGCAAATGAGGGGCACAAGTCAGTTTTGGTGTCAGTCTTACAAAAATGTAATAGCCAAACAGCAGTGCATCATTGGATTGCCTCTGATTGTGCACTTTGAGTCAGAACATTTCCCAAATGTGGATATGCAGTGTTAAAAAGTGTGACATTCTTGACACATTAGCCAAAACTGAGGCATGACAGCCCACATTGTCAGGTTTCTTTGATTATTAACTCATGAGCTACATGCATGGGGGAAGAATGAGACCCAGTGCTCATCCACACTGTCGAATTCAATTAAAATTATTAATCAACGATAGTTTCTGCTGATCCAAAACAGGAAGGTAGCCAAGATCAAAATCGATACATCTTCAATCACAGTTCGCTCTGTCGCAAATGTGCACAGCATCTAAGAGTCAAACAAAAACATCTTTGAACTTTAAAGCAAGATATCATGTTAAATATACCTTTAATGCTCCAATCGACATTGTTGTCATTGCTGAGCATCAGTTTGCTATGTTTGGGGCTATGTACAGTATGTGTGGTTACTTGGCAACGTTCAAACAGTTGTTCTCACTGGGATTTCATCTCATCCATGTTTTTTTTTTCTCTTTGCAAAGTTCAATAGAGAAACAAACTGTTAGAAAGTCCTGATGATTGTTTATCATCCTCTCATAAGGTGGTTGAAGGATTTCAGTCATGTGACTCTCTTGTTTGGCTAGCCACTGTTATGTAACATCCCAAAATGTTGATGGGTGTATGTGTGTATTTTTCTCCGCCAGTATGTGAATGAATGTGTGTGAAACAAATGCAAACAATCAAACAATAAAACCATGACAGATGCATTGTTTGTATCACCTCATTGGCTGATGTCCCATCCTTTGTCCTGGTCTTAATGCTGGTTGGCACTTTATAGGGACTAAATATACACCTATGCATATATAAAATGCATGCAAAGCATTCCAGACCCATTGTTATAAGTGGGTGTTGCAATGTGCATGTACGTAAAAATAGGATTTAGCTTCTGAAATGTTCATTCTGGTGGTAAAAATATCTTATCTTTGCAAAATCTTCCAAGAATAAAACTGATTATTTTGAGCAGTAGCTCAGTGAGCAAACTCCAACCTGAAGGACGACTTGAGGGCAACGTCTCTGTGGTTAATGCTATACCCACCCAACACACATGCACACACTCACAAACCATCAGCATACATTCATCATCAGTCACATTAACTATTCACATCTGCCAGTGGTCCTTGCCTCCCCCCTTTTCCCCCAGGACAAAATCTAACACCCCCAAAATAACCTGGTGAGTTATAAGAGTCAGCAGGGCTCTCATCCAAACCTGCCCTTTTAATAGAAACAAAAGGCAATTACCTCGGTATATTAGGAGTTAATTTAAGATGCTAAAGGTGGTTTGCTTCCCTTTGTAGTCTAATCTCTAAATTAATAAACTGAGATGCCGTAGACAGTGTGGTGTTACACTCTATTTATGGGACAGTCGTCCTATCCAGTCAGTGGCGTGTGTTTCGGGAATGCTGGTTCTGGAAGCGGTCGGACCATTTTCTTAGCTCAAACATAAACAAACATGACAGGGGTGGTAGGAAAACACAACAACATCCACGGGGCTTCCCTTTCACCCTGGGCTTCACGCCACACATTGTTAACCGCTGATTTGGGGTCAGATTTCCCAAGCCCCTGCGTTAACCCTGCACTAATTGCAAGTGTGGAAAAAAAAGGAGCCGGTCCTGTGTCATTTGAAATATTTAAAAAGCTCTTTTTATATTGTAGCGAACATAGTTGTGAAGAAGAACTGCCACTCCACTTAGATTTATTAGATTGAGTCGCCACGAACAGTAAATCACAACTGACAGGAGCAATTCAGTTCATCCAGGACCTCCTACCTGATGAGCCCAGGAAGTAGCGTTCCAGGGCAGAGCCGAAGCCAGAGGGGTTGTCCTTAAGATCACTCACAGTGAAGAGCTGCGTGGTGGCGTTCTGATCGTTGATCGGCCAGGTCTGACCCCGGACGCTGGCGCCGCCGTACCAGGACACGTTGGTCATGGAGAAGCAGTCCTGAGAGGATGCGCGCACACACACACACACGCACAAAAGCAAAACAGTGTGTAAGAGAAAACAAGAAAGGACAGAAAACAGTTTAGTTAAAAGTAAATTCTGAATTTTATGAATTAGTGTTTACAAGATAAATTTGACTTTTATATTTTTAAAGCTGCCATATTTTATGGGATACCAAATTTCTTGTTGTGTGTATTTGACATTCGGTCAAAGTTGCTGTTACTTCTGTGTCGACATGCAGGGCAGAGAGGGGGTATGTGATGGCTGGTAAATGAGACTGTCTCGGAAAGCATCGCACGCAGGAGGGATTGAATGACAGAGTGTTTTCTGAGAGAAAGCTTGTCCCTCTTTGGAGTGTCTTTACGCGTGGGGACATTTGCGCGAACCGGGAGCTCATTAATTTCATGTCAGCAAAGCTGGACCCGGTTAAAGGGTTTAAGAACAGGTGCCAAGTGGTCACCTGAGAGGCTTCTGGCAGGATTTTAAAACAGAGAAAAAATAAAGGCAACTTAAGTTTTTAAAAAAAATTCTGTGGGCGGTCGCGCCACATGACAAGGAGTTAGGACGAGGAATGTTCCAGAGTGGACAGATTAACCTCCTCAAACATCCAAATAGTTAAATGCCTTTGATAATTAAGCCGGGGGAAGTACAGTAAGTACTGTGCCTATAAAAGAACATAACAACTGTGACGAAGCAGATTTAACACGAACTGTACACCGCTTAGTGCTGTTAAATCGAGGGCATCAAGAAGGGAAAGGATAAGAGAATTACGCATGATTAAATGTTTTTTGGTCTTTATCATTATGTTCACTCAGAAGACCCTCCCAAGTGTCATCAATGTGTTGTATTTAAAATATAAGTTAAAAACATTAATTAAATTCTACTAGAATAAATCCAGCAAGAATTAAATCCTGAAAATTAAGTTGAAGATTACATTTAATTACATTGCATTTCAACTGAATTGTTATGAGTCAAATGATTTATAGAATTTTGCACAACTTGCTGCATTAATTCTTTTTTGAGCCACTCGTAAAAGATAACAAATGCAAATAAATATGGTGATATAACTATTTAAAAATAAAGATGCTTGGTATTGTTTCGTTTTTTTGTTGTTGTTTTTTTTTAATGAAGTGATCAAGGGGCTTCTTGTTAATAAATTTGTGTGTCACTTTGAACACCAGTACCAGAAGAGCTATGTTGTGTCACTTTCCAATTACCAGTGTGAAATTGTGGTGCTCAAAAGTGCAAAATTACATTTTGTTTTCCTCCTAAAAGGTGCTTTCAGAGAAGATTTGTTAAGCACTGTGCAGACTGCCTCCTTAGCGCACACTGAAGGAAACCTTACCTTCAGCTCCACATGACAGTGCACCGGCGTCCAAGTCATGCTGTAGCACTCCGTTTCTGTCTCCTCATTCACATCCAGCGAGATCTTCACCTCTGCCACCGAGTCCCACGTATAACAAAACTCCGTTTTATTAAGCCAGCACAGGTTCCTAACAAAGGGAACTTCAATGTCAGGGTTCCCCACATTGCCGACGTCTATCTCCACATAGGTTTTGTCCTCCGTCAGGGTCTGTATGACCAGCGAATGGGTTCGTCTCTCCCAGATCAGTCCGCTAAAGGTCCCCCTGAGGATCCAGTTCTTATTGGGCTGGTCCACCACTTGCCAGTATATGATCCCAATGGTCATGACAAAGAAGACGGCCACCCCGAGACAGGCTATAGCTCCTTTCCAGGTTTCGTTCATCTCCTTCAATCCCGTGTCCCATGTTACCTCTGGGATGGGGCTAGGGTTCCTATTTCGAGCGTGGGGCATGTTGTTTTTTTTTTTGAGATCAGCAAAAAATCACACACAAAAAATGTAGAAATCTCTGTGCTTCAAAAGTCTCTGTTGCTTCATCATGTCATGGTGTTTTCAGTGAGGCTACAGGGTAAACCAGCCTACTTTTTATCTTTGCACCGTTTATACTGTTGGGTTTTTTTGGCGCAATTGTGCCAGCAACAGAGACCTGTCATGTAAAGAAAGCTGTGAGAAAAATCCCAGCGGGGAAACAAAACAGTATGAATGAATAATTGACTTACCACATACTGCTGCTGTTTTAAAAGAGTTGGATTTGTTAATTGCATTGGCTGCAGTGAGCTCGTGCGCAGCCCCAAGCCGGGTTTGGCAGCAATGCCTACGAATAGCTCCTAAGACGCTGTCTTGCTTGCCCTGCACTTTCTGACGTAACGCCGGGTTGTTTCTTCAGAGGAAAGGTAGAGAGAGGGAAATGGGGGATCAGGAGAGTTTGGCTGAGTCTTGGAGCTGGCCGCCGGGGCGAGGACCCCACGGACACTCTGAGAGGGAGCCCCCCCCCTCCACGCGTGCTCACGAACTCTCCGTGCGCTCTCTGTGCGTAAAAACTGGGGAGACTTGTCGTCTGAAGGTTTGATCGACGGCCAGGAGCGTCAAATGGGCTAGGGTTTGCCTTGTCTTATCTACATTTGAGCTTGTGGCGTTTACCATTTTAAAGAAAGGCGTTTGATTTAGAAATCAATGATAAAACGACCTCATGCGGAGGGTTTAAATCTGCAATGCTGTAATTTATGTGATAAGTGCCTTGCTTTTAGATTTATTAGCTAGATCAGACAGGTTTATTAATGGAACTTAGCAAGCGGCTTATAACACATCTAAGCAGTTAATATTTGTTCATCTTGTCCCAGGGATAAATATATAATTACGTTTAAAGACCAAGTTTTGATCTGGGAACTTTGGGCAGTTTGCATTACTAGTTTTACTCAGTTTAAAAAGCCAGATGAACCAGCAATCATCTGCCAAACAACCCATTTGAAGCCCATTGGCCACTGCCCCATATTGCAGCTCACTATGACTGTCATTGCCCATTACAAAGTATTATATTTGTCACTGAAAGCTAGTTTGACTCCATTCTACTCTGAAAGTCCTTGACATTCAACCTAAAATATAAATGTACAAAAAGTCTGTAGCCCATAAGCCAATCATGGTTTTAAATCAAACCTTAATTACATGTCAAAGAGTTACTTATTATCAAAAAGTGAAATAGACCCGAATAACAGTAAATCTTCAACACAAATCAGACAAATTAGCTTCTTATAAATCCAGATAAGTTTGTCTTTAGTGTAATTTTGCCACAACTTGATTTACTTGATTTTACTCTTACCAATAAAGTGACACTGCTTTTTTTAAAAAAAAAAAGGGAGAAAAAAATCTTTCATGTGAGAGCACAGTGAAAACATCTCATAACTTTGTCATAATGTCAACTTAAAGAAGACTGCATTGTTAGAAAAAAAGATTCCTTGCTGTGGAACTAGTATTTCAAAGCCTGAAATAAAAAAAATATGGATTGTTTTCAACTTAAATAAAATTTTACAAAAACATGTTACAGGTGAGTCAGACTGCTATGCAGCACTACTAAAGCTAGCCTGCATTTAGTGTCCAAATTTATACAAGCAACAGATTTTTTAAAATTTGTGTGTCTTGGTTTTATTATTAGTTTTGTGGACGCTTGCTGGTACTTAATCACTGGCACTTTTAGGAGTCACAGATTAAACAACATGTAAACCAAGAAGGGAATCTGAAGTGGATTCAGGAAGTGATGAGGATATGGCATAGGTTGTATAAGATTTAATGTGCAGTGCGGCTCGAGTGCACTGCAAAAGACATTTGAGGGCAGGCATGTTGTTTATGCATATCCAAGGGTTGCAGGCGGTGGTGTGATTGGTTAAAGGTAGCATCTAGTGGCATCTGTTGTTATTTGGACGGTTAACATCCATTGTGTCTGGAGTTACAATGCCAACATGATATGGCTGGACTACTGTTTGACTTGCACTGAAAATAAATATGTGTGCTCCATCAAGGTGCATGCTGAATTTTATATGCAATACAAAGCAATGTTCAACTCTGCATATCCTTCATCTGAAACCCAAACTGTGTGCTGATCATGTTGGTTCATCTAAATTCAGTGTCATTTTCAACAACTTCATTGGACCCAAAAGTAAAACACAAGAAATAATGGCCTGAACAGTGTTGTTATGTTTGTAGGTTATGGTCTTCAACGGTACTGTGCACAAGATATCCTAAAAGTGTCGGCTGACATACCTTGAAGATCAGTTGCCCTGTCCCCATGCATGTCAGTCCCCCTCCCCTCAATCCATCACATAACTCTGGCAGGGGCAGAGACACTGGATAAGGCTGTGGGAACCTCTGGTAGCATTCTGACTAATCACTCCACTCCAACTGTAGCTAATTTCCAAATGTCTGAAAGTCGGTGTGCGATTGTGTTTGACTTTGTGATGATTTAGTGCCGGGTTTTCAGGAAAGGAGACAGATGATAGTGTCATCACTCTTAGTCTTGCTGGAAACAATTCTTTCTATGTGAACGCCAGCTAGTTTGAATATGAATGACAAACAAGTTTCAGTTACTGTCAGTTGTTGTCATGTAGTAGATAGTTTAAACATTCTTACAGTAAAAGAATGGACAGAGCATTAAGCATCTTTGGCGACAGATTAATACAGCCTTTTGCCCCAAACTGTCTCAGATGTTGAGTTTGATAAGTGCATTTGCGGCCATGTATGTGCACTGTAAATAAAGAGTTTGCACATGTAATGTTGAATGCATGATGCATTCAGAGTGCTGAAATTCAAGTTCATCATGGGCCTTGCGGCAGCCAGGCTCCTGGGTCAGAGGTCAGGCTCATGACATCAACGGAATATCCAAGGGGGAGGGTCTAATTTTACACGCCATCCAGATTTCCCCCAACTCCATCCCTCACTGCTATTAATAGTCACAGGACTGCTGCGTGGCATGCACCAGCTCCCTCTGAGAGTGTGAACATGGGACATGAAAAAACAGAGGAATCTGACCTGAACTGGCCACTACCCCTGACCACTCATTTAGTGTTGATGGCAAAGGGGCAAGGGTTTAATTAGGTGTGGGGTGGAGGAGCTATTGGTTTATTTTTTGTGTGTCAAGAGAAGTTACTGCGAACAATCAAGCAATCACTGGAAGCATCTTATTGATTTGAATCTCATCATATACCTAAAATTTTGCTAAGTACTAAAACCCGCCTGTAAATACCATCTTAGCACAATAAAAGTAGATTTTAATTTTTCATCATCATCATAATTGCTATGTAGCCATTGCAGGTTACAGGTTCTGCTCTGTATTTATTAAGTCCTGATGGCTCCTCTTCGTAATCCTAAATTATACAGCCATGTCAGTAGCTCTGTCAGGTGGCCTCAGTTCCAAGCAAGGCAGTGCTTTGAGCCGATGCTATAATCAGCCTACTAACATGCTTATGACAGTGTTAGCATGCTGATGTATATCAGGATTTGTCCACCATCTCACTTTAGCTGGTTAGCATGTCTATGTTTGGTATATAGCATCAAACACAAAGTGTAGCAGACACTGGTGGGAATTTAATCATTTCTGCAGGTATTTTGCTGTGATCAAAAATCAAGGAGATCACCAAAGTAGGATTAATTGCTTGTGTCTGTAAAAATATTTTGTCAGCAATCACGTGAATGTTGAAATATTTCACTCTATATCTGAAAAAAAAGACCAGCTGGTGGCGCTAGATGACATTCAGTTGCTCACAAAGGTCAGTGGGATTCATTCATGTATCTTTAAAACATCTGCTACAGATTGTCAACAGAGGACTAGGACGGTTTTATAAACAACTGTTGCTAAAAATGATAATTAGCTCCCTGGCATGGTTCTGCCTCATCCATGAGTGTAGTGCATGACAGTGTAGCTCAGGCCCAGAGAATGAGCCTCCCCCCATGACAGCAGATGTTAACAGGCCTCTGTTGAACTGAATCTGGACTCGAAGTTCTCTCACTCATTGCTATATATATCTTCAATCATGTTCCTGTACCTGCTCTCTGTCCACCTCTCTGCAGCATTATGCAATAAGGCAAGATGTTCCTGCTGCTGCTGCTTTTTAGATTAAGTGAAACTAAATTAATCTAAATAAAATGTTGGATTTAGTGTTTTGCACTTAAAGGTCCAGTGTGTGGGTTTTAGTGGCGAAAATATAATGCAATACAATATAACATAAATATTACATTAGTTATTTTCCATATTCTACTTATAAATCTCCTTAAATCCTACACACTGGGCCCTTAAAACATTATATAAAAACTCATCTACTTTGGGGAAATGATTCAGGGCTTTAGGATGGTCTGGTCTTCATTGAAGGATGAAGTGGCTTCAGAGGGAAACACTTAAACAGCAAGTCCTCTTACATGCAAAACTATTCACTTTAACTGACAAACTTTCCATATTCATGTCTGGATCTTCAATTTACCATTTCCCTTTTTCTTCTCTAGGATATTCAATACTGACTACTTCTCCTCCGGATGCCTGAGAGTCGAAGGGGGAAACTTTCCATGCGCCCGCTCTTGGCGGGACAATCCCGCTGTAGGCCTAACTGTTTCCGTCTATCCACCTCTGCTGTTAAAGCACTCCCTCCACCTCACTTACTTTCTCCTTTTTTGTAGCGTGACACAAACAGCCACTTTCCACTGCCCCAGACCTGAACCTTCATTCAAATTCTCTAACTCTCTCTCTCTCACTTTCTCTCTCTGACAGACATGCACACAAAAGAAAGTCTTTTTCAGTTTTAAATCTATTGTCAGCATTGGTAAGTGTTAGAAATAAAACAAATAATGATTGGTTGATAATTAGATTAAAATTAAAAGTCAGGGGGATCACCCGCCCCCCCCCCCCCCCAACACACACACATCCAACCAAATGCATATATATATATATGTGCATGCTTGCATGTTATG
>JAQNCA010000028.1:8314875-8324875 GCA_029783725.1 Acanthurus tractus | reverse complement strand
CCAGTTTAGTACTTGTTTAATTGAACATGGTTCTAATCACCATTGCAATCACTCTGTTTCTATTTATTTGTTTCCCTTTTTAAGCATGTCGCTCATGTTGCAAAATAGGTTGTTTTTCACACTAGTTAACCTCAGTTTACATTCAAGGAAGTCATGTAGTCAGCCAGTGGAGGAGTGTAACTAGCTGTTGAATCTTAACTAACCCGTCTCTCTATAAGAAGTTTAGTGACTCCTGTTGACCTGCTCTTTGATCTATTTCTGCTCTATTATCAGACCCAACATCGGAACAATAAATCTAATCCTTCACACGCTGCTTATATACTCCCAACTTCTCAACTGTCTCTTTTCTCTGTAAGTCTCAGGTTTCTCAGTGGCTTTCTCTCTAAACAAAGTCCGCTATTATGATCTTGATACTTTGTGTTGAGCAACTTCTGTACATGTATTGTCTGTGTAGATGGGAGAGTTAAAGTAGTGAGTGTGCGTATCTCGACTCAAACTTGACAATGGGGCAGTCTAACAATAAGGAGCGGCTTTCTTTTGCCTTTCATCTATGCAGAAAACAACTCTCCTGTTTCATTCTCACCACTAAACGCTCCGATAGAATGTACTTTGATGTTGTGTGCGTGTGTATTGACTGTTTAGTGTACCTTAGATGTTTACCTACAATGCGTTTAATAATGGTTACACATATCTGTTGTTTGTCATTATGATGTTTTTTATTTGTGCCTTTACATAGTTTTGCAGTATTAGCTGATGCAATAGCAATTCAGACTGCAAATTCTCTTAAAAGATAAACATCTGTGTTAGCTTTCATAGGGTTTTTTACAATACCACTTTTGAAAATGGTTTCTTAGGACACAAGGCAACATACATTCAAGAGA
Organism: Acanthurus tractus; assembly: GCA_029783725.1. Lineage (NCBI taxonomy): Eukaryota > Metazoa > Chordata > Actinopteri > Acanthuriformes > Acanthuridae > Acanthurus > Acanthurus tractus. The sequence goes on along the minus strand of JAQNCA010000028.1, from coordinate 8,323,994 downwards.
AAGTGTCCAGAATGGTGTGTTAAAGAATTTAGGTTCCTCTTAACTGCAGTAAGCTTCTGTTGCCTGCAACTCTGCATGACTTTTATGTGCATCTGTTCCTATTCTTTTCCATCCCCTTGTAATACTTCAAATTTATCTGCCAACCAAAAGGCACCATAAAAAGCCCAATGGTAGATGCAGTCCAGTCTCTATCAAACAAAAAACCACATTAAAAGCTTTCCTGTGGTTTGCAAAGTCAAGTTGCTAAAACAAGCAACCTTTCCAAGGAGGATTCATGGTAGCCACAAGAAGCATGATGGTCACTGAATCATTCCTATACAAAGTAATGTTCATCTTAAAATTAGAAGGACATGACAACAGCAACACCCCCATTCTTTGGATCAAATGTTGTTATAGCTATTACAAGGACTGTGGCACGGCATTCAGTTTATACAGTGGAGTACACACACAATTTTTGAAACATGACTCACCATGATGACCGCTAATCCTCCCAAAGATGAAACTAAACTACCAGATAAACAAAGTTTTTCCCATAACATTTATTCAATTGCCCACTTTCCCCCCACTAAACCAACTGCTTGTTGTTAACCTAATAAAATGGTCTGCATACATTTTCTCCTCTCTGTGAAATTAGGTCAGTATGGGTCAAACCTGCAGGTGGCAGCAATACACTAAGTACAGCATGTGTTCATACATACACATGTGATTACACTATCAAATCAAAGATAACTGATGCCTCAGGGTTTTTGTTTGAAGTGAAGCTTTTGTCTGGCTTTGCTATTTTTGTGAATAATGTACACTGGTTAAAGATTTCATGTAGTCACAGATGAGTGTACTAAGATATTTTGAAATTACGTTTTCCTAAAATGTGACTATTGACATATCTTTTCTCTTTTTAGACATTTTATCAACCAATTTAGGTTACAAAACTGAACCATAAATTCAGTCCCATGAACTTGTGCCGTAGTAATATCTTTGAAATGCAGTGTCTGTAGCGTGTGTACCAATCAGACATTTTTGGATTTTTTTTTTGTATTAACAACCCATTTCATCAACAGCCGTAATTCCCTTTTTCAAAGCATAAAGATGTTAATTTGTTTATTATGGTACATATATTGCTGTGTCATCTGCATACATAGAGATTTTGATGATGATTAATTATCTTCCATCAAAAATGATCTGTCTTATTGACAGCTGCCCCAGCTACTGTCTATTCTCTTCAGGTTGGTCTTTGTAGCACAGTCCATGAGGTGTGACTCCATAAGCATTCTAATAGTCAGTACTTTTATTATCAATTTGTAGTCCGTAATTATATTACTGATTACAAAGTAACTATGTATTTATTTACAACTTTACACTGTCTTTTATTTTTTTAAGTAAGATATGTTTTGGAAGATAAATAAGTGGTGTCATGTTACCTTTGTCAATAGATCCAGTCCTGGTTTTAGTTGTTGTTTGTTGTTTTTAAAAAAAAATGGTTTTGGCAGTTTTGCCCTTGTTTAATAATTAACTATGGCTACAGATAGGAAACAAGAAGAAAGCAAGGGAGAGCGACAGGGAAATTACATGCAAAAAAGATAGTGAGCTGTTGTTACCCTGATATTGTTTTGTTTCTTAGTACGTGTCTTAAGCCATTTTCACATGCAAACATGGTTAACTGTCTAAAAACTTGGCACACAACTATGAATTGTTGGTCTGACTTGTTTTAACGTATTGGAATTACTATTAATAATATAGGGTTTAGATGAGGAATGGTGCCTGGGTACAGAGTGCAGGAGGCATGGCTTGTTTTGTTTACAGTGTATCAAGGATGGCCGATAAGACTACCAACTTATCTGTAGTGATTGTTGATATCAGTTTTGCATGTATCTGAAAGTATCTGGGTGAACAACGAAAGAGTGAGAAGCAATGTACAGGCAAGCAGAACAGAGTAAGAAGCAGCTGCACTCTCTCAATTTAGATTCTATTCTAGAAAAAGCTGCTGCATTTCGGATTTGTATCCAGCAGCAGCATGAGAACATCAACACTCTTGCTGGCTGAGACTTTGCTGGACAAAGACCTGCTCTATTCACGCATTAGTTCAGTTACACATAGAGCTGGGAAAAATGACAAAAATATGATTACAGTCATTTTTCCTTTTTTATCAGTATCATATTTAGAACAGTATATACTTTGATAACCATGCCAGTTAAAAGGGTATCCTGATAAAGACCGAACTTTGAAGAAAACAGAGGGTACATTTGTTTGATTGCATAATGGGCTGTCATCAGATGCACACATATGATGTAATAATGTCTGAAACTTAACATAATTGTCAATGCATATTTTATGCCAATCCTCATCAAAGTAATTGAATCACTCATCCCTAATTGTGTTTTATGCTGGCTAATGACTGGGGAGCTGATGGGTTAGTCTGTGCCTAATGGTTTAGGCATCTATGTTCTAACATACTGCTTTGCTGCAAAATGACAGTAACATTAAAGTTCAGCAGTGCTTGTGTCAGTGGGGCTTCAGACCAGTAGGGTGTCCTAACTTTTTGTGAGCTTTAACATCAGTTTTATAAGGAGTTCTACAAAAATTATTCAGCCAAAAATCCAGATACACTAAACCTCATGTTTCATTCAATACTTGTGTGTTGTGTAGGATTTGTGGTTAAACAAAATTGTGTGGTTGGCTGAATAGGGCATCATTTATGTACAACAGGCATCTCCCATTCACCTGGCACATGTTTTTATAACCAGCAGATTATAGGAAAAAGTGACATGCAGCAGTCTCTGAGCTTTAATAATACCCTCAGTAACCTTATTGTCAAAGACTTTCAAAGCTGCCTTTGTCCTTTTTTGCACTTTTCCAACTGTGCCCTTTTGCCGGCTTCTCTCATATACTTTTGGGGCATAAGAGTAAATGGACAGCCTTTAACTGCTGAAACTGATACTCACAATCTCCTTTGCTGAGTGTGAGTTAGCCCATATCTTATAATAGGAAATATCGAGGAGCATGTAGATTCATTGCAGAGGAAGGATTACATTTCAGAGCAGCTGACAGAGGTGTGTGGGTTAATCTGCTGATTGATGAATCTATCGCATATCACAATCCATCACAATATTATCACACACAAATACAAACAGACACCTCACACACCAGATGGTTTGTTACACAGAACCATCTGGAAAGTCATCCCTGTAAACTGTTTAGAAAAGGGCAGGCACTTTCAAAAAATACTGGGTACAAATTGGACAAATAATCTTTCTTCCACCGTCCATCAGGGACTAACTTCAACAAATCAGATCAACGAAACATATAAGGTAATAGGAGAACGCTAGAGTGTTGGTAAATTTAACTGCTGAACGCTTGTTGGGAGTATAGCAAAGACCTCCTTTTTATTGTATGACACTGTGCTTTGGACACAGGTGTGTAGATCTTGCAAATCCAGCTGACTCATAAGGTTAGACTAACACAGCAGGCCAATACCAAACCTACATTAACCTGTGTCTTTATCTGTCCCTGCTATGCCTTCTTTAAGCGCCACTTTGTACTAGATTCAGGTCTTATGTCTTATTTCTATATCTACTATGAACAGGAAGGGTTGATGAATATTTATAAATGTTGTCAGTAAGTGTCACTCATTCAGTTATCTTATTTTGAACAGGTGTTGGGATTAGCTGACTAAATATCATTAATGACAGCAGACAAACATTGTGAAGATTCCTGCTTGTTTATAGAGGACGTCATGTCATAATTTTGACAGTGTCATGATAGTGTCATGTCGGGTTTTGTCACACCCATTCAAATTAAGTGGTACCTTGTTTTCTGACAATGATGCCAGTGTGCCTGTTTTAAAACTGCTTGGCAACAATGGGCCATAATTGACCTAATCCATTGTCTGCATCATCTGATGCCCTTCTAGCTTTTGTGTTTGGAGTTCTTTCATCGTCTTGGGTAAAGAAACTTTGTTGCATGTGTGTTTGTGTATAAATATATACTAGTTGCTGAGAAACGATTCCTTAGCTTTGGCAGAAGCTGAAGACAGGTTTTCATTCTTCCAGAAGTGTGAAAGGTTAGCTTGTGGAGTCAGATGGTTGTTTATACTGCAGTGATGATCAGATGTTGCCTGCATCACTATTGGAGACACCACGCCCTTTGTCTAAGTTTAGTCCTTGTTTATGTACACGCTTAACTCAACATTTTCCCCTCAGTTTTCAGCTCAAAGCTTTATTTCGGACTGGATTTCAGTTTTTAAACGTAAATGGGAGTTGTGTACTGTCTCAGGGCAGAGAAAAAATGCCTATCTGTTGTAACCTCTGTTAATCTAGTATTCAGTATGTATGTGTCCGTGTTTTTTATTGTATAAACTTATTCTTAACTTTATTTTTCTTATTATTTTGTCTTTGTTTATTGGCTTTTTCAGCTATAGTGCTTGCATTCTTGTAAAGTAAAAGACATGACTGTGCTTGTGCAAGTAGCATATGAGTTACTGTATGTTAGTGGTGGTGAATGATTTGAAAAGAAAAAGCAGATGGATTTAAATAGGGAAATGTTCCTCATTAATCAGGATTAGTGTTCTCTCTGCTAATGATCCACAGGAGACCTCACAGACTCAGAGCCACTTTCCACTCTTCGAGCTCCCTTGAACCTGCTTTCTAGGAAAACCCGTCTCTCAGCGCAGTCACTCTCTGTTTCTTCCTCTCTTGATCTCAAGTACCACAGTCACTCCGCTCTGCTTCACTGCCCTCTGGCACACACACTGTGAGACGGGGGTTATGGGGGGGGTACAAATGGAGCAGAAAGGCACATTTGCATGGAAACATCTTTTTCTTAATTTGGCAAAGGGAGATGAATAAGCCCAAAGAGGCCTTAACAAGTTTGTTTACACCTTTCTTCACACATTGATGCAAAAACTTGTCCACACTAATGCTCCAAGTGAACCTGGGCCAGTGCTGGCTCTGAGTGAACTCAGTTTGAGCTAAGTTTTCTCATTTCACAAAGGCAGCTTCCTGAAATTGGAGTTTAGTAGAAATGCCCTATCATAGTCAGGAGTCACCACATCAAACTAGATCCTGCTTTCCATAACGGTGGAATTAAATGTGGAAATAGTTAGCCAAAGTTTCGTAAATACAAGCTTACCCCTCTTGATAAACAGAACTTAGTAGGTCAAATGGAGCTGCTCTAGGTCTACATCAGTGTCTGCTTTGCCAAAATTTAGTGTATTATAGAGGAAAAGGTAATTGTTTGTACAGCATGGAAACATTATATTACATCATTCTGAGATACAAAGAGTCTTTGTGTTAACAGATGGGATTTTCTCATGCAAATGTTTGCCTTGCCTAATATTGTTACAACAGCTCAAGGTATTATGCTATTTATTCTAAAAAATAGGGAGTATTGCATTAGCCTATTATATCAAAGAACCATATGAGGTGATAGAAGACGCCATATCTGAGGCACTCATGCTGGACCACAGTGTTGCTATTAAGCACTCTGTCAGACGCATTTAGGAAGTGCTCTCTACTAGACTAATCCAATTGGTTAGATTGATTAGCCGTTAAAAGCTTTTCTTCCTCTGGTCAGTGAAAGTCTGTTCCAAATGCTACTCAGTGGGCTAGCTTTAGCTTCGCAGACTCTCTGGATCAGTTGATGCCAGGCCTACTTCCTGTGTCGGGTTTCACTGGGCGCGATCAATACATGCAGACAGCTAATTGGATGAACCCTGACACTCACATTTCTCTCCACTTTGTGGTCTAGAGAGTGAAAGCTGAATATGGGTTCATAGGGGAGTGTCCTGTCCATTACAGTAGGTAATAAAACAATAGAATTTATGGGAATGCACTATGTAAACAGGCTTCATCATTTTTGTGTGTGTGTCAATTAAGTGAATGTGGTGCTATTTCACGGACAGTGATCCAGCATGTAACCCTACAAGTGCAGGACTGCAACTTCTGACATCCTTCTCTCCTCCCTCCTCACATACAAATTAAAACCACTCCTTACCACATGCAAACACTGATGCTGGATGCCTTGTATAACCCCTGTTCTCCTGTCTCTCTTTTTCCCTCCCTATTTATGTGTTCTTCTCTGTCTGTTCGGAACATGTTTACACAGAATGACCAAGTATGATGTAAAGAACTACCTAGAGAAGATCTACAACATCCCAGTAGGAGCAGTCCGTACTAGGATACAGTTTGGTGAGTGTCTTCACTGTTTGCACAAACACATACAGAGAGCTATTACATTTACAGAGTAAATGCACTGGTTGATACTAAGTCATAAAATATTTATATTTTCCATGGATATGATAGTGAAGGTACAACTGGACAGAAGTTGTTTTTTCCTTAACCTTGCCAACATTGAGTATTTTCAAAAGTGTGAACCCAAGCTCAGGCCATAGACCCTCCCAGGTCTGATGTTGATCAAATGACAGACCCAACCTGGGACCCGAGTGAGGGCCCAGTCCAAATTATATTTAGTCTAATTGAGCCTGGTAGGATTCCCTCGTATTGCCTCAGGTCCAGAATCTGTGTGCCAATATTTCTTATATCAAAAATATACAAGTGGACTCGTAGTCATATCTGAACATTTGGTATATCATCAGCATTGTACAAAAATTTGTTCTCACATAAGATGGAAAGTTGGATTAATTGCTACTTTTGTTCAGCAGTGGTTGCTCTATAGTTTTTGCTATCATGCTGCTGCCAGGGCTGAAGTTTTGTCTGTGTTTGGGTATGTTTAGGTCAACTAAATTTTGGGTCTGAGTGTCTGTGGGTCATTTTTATGTCAAGTCCAAAACCTCTAAATCAAGTAACATGTTTAGATAAAACATATTTCATATGTATCATCACATTAAGTGCTCTGAGTATGAGTAGTTTTTATTAAAAATGCAGACATCACGGCCTGAGTTACTGAGCTCATGACAAGGAAGGAAGAACATTACACACATCGTGACTGTAGTTCTATGTATAGACATTCTATGTAAAGACATGGAGCCCATCCAAACTGTTAAGAGAGAGGGTGTTAAGGCAGTGGTGAAAACACTTGATTCGTGGTACGCAATACCAAGCCACAAACATTTCATCCAAATTAAAATCCTAAAGTTGTACTGCAGCTGTTGTGAGTAAATCGAGCAAATGTTTCACACACGCGCGCACACATGCAGAGACACAAACACACACTCAAAAAAAAAAAACCCACACAAATTCAGTATGCTAAGCTCTGTGTATTAAAGAACACTATAAAGGATATTTAATTCTAATTTAAATAGAAGATTGATGTGAAGCAACAAGTGAAACCTCTTACACTGCGCTGTTAATAGTATGTGAAGTATGTTGGAAACACTTGTTTCTTAGTAAAGTTTATTTGTATTGCAAAGTTCTTGCACTTAGGGCTTTTTGATTAATGTGGAAATGTAGGAGTATTTGTTGGGCTTGCTAACGTGTAAACCCACTGGACTAAATGCAAAATCTTATAAAACTTTTTTCTAGATAAATTTAACTTGAGTATCATTCTTAAGCTGTTTTATATCATAGTCTTTAGGGTGGATCAATCCTAATAGATTTTTTAAAGAGTTGACAGTTTCGTTAATTAATTTAGGCATGTGGAATTCACAGATAGATGATTTTTGTTTTAAGGATGTCAACTTTATTCTTTTTTGGAGGCTATAAGCAGTGGTTAGCGGTGATTAGCAATTTAAGCTTGCAATGTGCACTGCTTTCCCATTAACATACAGCAGCAGGAGTGTTTTTTTCTGCGTCTAGTTGCGGTAGTGGTTAGCGTGCCTGGCTTTCCTTGCCTCTAACACACACAGCTGCTTATCTGACAATCTGCTGCTGCAGCATTCCAGCCCTCAGCTGTCCCAGGACACCCCATGCTCCCTCCACACAAACACATACTATTCACTGACAAACTTAGTTTTCAGGGCCCTAAGTATTCCATCCCTTTGTCATGATGATGATCATTGAGCCAATAGTGTTATATCACTGATGCTCTTAAGTTTACAGGAACTGGTTTTGGGGCTCACTACAAGCCAAGGAATTCGCAAGTAATGGAAGAACAGTAGGAGAGGACATATGAGTGGCTTTGAGTTGGAAAGACACTGAGGAACAGCTAAAAGGGGAAGCATAAGCCCCATCTACACTGCCCCTGAAGGGCCGCAAGGAGCCCCCTCTACCCCTGGAGGAGAGACTGGGAAGGAGACATGGAGGGAGGGAGGAGGAGAGAGGCGCCTAGCTGAGCTTACATTGTGGAGGACCCATTAACGCTGTTTATTAGGGTTGTGTCATTAAAAGCTAAAGGAAAAGGAAAGCCCCTTGGGAGGGTGGATGGAAGGAAAGCAGTGAGCTGTGGTGGGACGGAGGAGGATGGAGAAGAACAACGGCTCAGGGCCCCTGCTGATCCCAAGGTGCGTCAGAGAAGGTATCCCTGTCTGCGTCAGGAGTTCCACTTCATTGGCAGCGTAAAGAGGAGAACCAACAGAGGAGAGTGAGGGGCGCAAACGACCCTTTCTTTCCTCCATGGGCAACAGGGGTATTTTGGAAGAAGTTGCCATGGTTACCCCTCCGGCCTGGGATTTGTAACATGATAGCTGGCTGCCAAACCGCAATCTCAAAGTGGGAGAAATTGTGCTTGCGTTTGCGAGTGTTGTATGAAAGCTCTGCCTGTGTGTCTGTATGTGTTAGGAAAGGGCTATGTAAATAAAGAGGAACACTGCTTTGTACGTTTGAAAGGCCGACAAGTTTGTGTGTTTGTGTTTCTTGTTAATGAGAGGACAGGTCAAAGCCTTACCTTGCTCTTTTTTGAAAGGTTTTAGCATTTGACTGTGGAGTTCCTCAGCAATCAAAAACATAAACGCACACACGCGCGCAAGTACACATGTACACACACTGCACTCACACACGTACACACACAGAGGCACGCACTGTTCGTTACCTCTGTCTCCCACCCACACAGGGGCCTCCAGTTAGCTAGGGGGGTGTGGAGGGGGTGTTTTACAACCCTGCTCAGGGCTTTCCCTGAGCTGTGGGCTGCCTGGCTAGTGATTGCTAGCTACACGTACCACACACACACACACACACACACACACACACACACACACACACACACACACACACACACACACACACACACAC
>JAQNCA010000028.1:8264385-8277228 GCA_029783725.1 Acanthurus tractus | reverse complement strand
CTGTTTTGCATGACCCTATTACTTAGACAACACAAAATGCAACAAAACACACACCCCCCCCCCCCCCCCACACACACACACGGACGCACACACACACACACACACAGACCTACAGCTACACACAAAGACTGTTTTTATTTTCAGACTTCTCTGAGTGTTCATGTCTGTTTGGTGGCAGCTGAGATTACCTGACTGGTTTGGCTTCCATTGGTCAGACCAGTATCAAGCATCATCACAGCTCATGTAGTCCCTTAGGTTGTGTATTTCTTAATAAGTAGGTCTAAAGACAGTCAGTGCAAGTAGTTAGGACATCAGTGGCAAGATGGTCAACTTCTTTGAACTAAAATGCCAAGACATTCCTAATATATTTTACCTGTTAATGCCTGAAGAGGATTGTAAGAAAGCTTTTACTCTAAAAGGAGCTAGAAGTTGTCTCAGGATCAAACTGCATTCGTGAGATTCAACAATGTCTGCCTGTGCCAGGTAGCGTCTCCACAGGCTAACAAGCACAGACTTTACAGTGACTTTCGTGTAAGCCTTTGTAATTGGTTGCTTTATTAGTACTTCAACATTGATTGGAGGCTGCAGGTCAACATATACAGAAAGGCTGCAAGATGGCAAGTATGTCTCAGTAGTGACAGCATACAACTACAATAAGCCCCAAAGGGGAAACATTTAAGTTAGTTACTACCCACAATAAGCAAGCTAGCATTCTTATCCAGTACTGATTGTAATGATTCAATTTATGTGGCTGCCAGTTTGCTTTGCAACTTAAAAGCCAAGTAAGCAGGAAAAGCATGAGAGCTTTTGTTAGTGGCGAACTTTAGAGTGCAAGCAAAAGACTATTTCCTGTAGACAATGGGCCTACATACCAGAAGAGACCAGTCATGTATCAGACTTTACAAAGTGCCACCAGAAACGAATCATTTGAGCATTTTTGGCCAGACTGATTCTTTAAAGTTAGAATAACTCCAAAACAAGCTGACAAAGATAGGAAAGTAACACACGACACACAAATTTTTTACAAGCTAGCTCAATGTTTGTCTAGAATTATGGGGCAGATAGTGAAAAGTAGGCTTGTGAGCAGCCATTGAACCAAATTATGAAAGGTTAAAATTACACACATGTGCAATGATGCTCTTTATGAATATTACAAACAAACCTACTACATGACAAATAATTAAGTTTCAGTTTCACTACACACATGTAAGAGGGAATATTGACACCTAGTCTGGGCTGGTAGGTATTGGTAAGTACTGATAGTGTTCACTCTTCTTCCTTCCGCCAATTTCTGGGTGAAAAAAAAAACGGCCTCTTAGCTGGCCTTTTCAAACAAAACTAGGTTAAGAAGCCTGCCTCAGCACAACACTTCAAAACCCAAAGGATAACACCACTCACTTGACCTTCCTACAGTGTCTCCTTGGTGCCTTAAGCACGCTTGTAATAGGGGATATTAACATCTAGTCCAGCATGACTGGTGCAAGGGTCCTGCCTACATAAGGCTACAGAAAATCCTGAGAAGAACATGCCCACTGAGCCAGCGAGAGCGGGGACGGAAGATGGCTCATCGGCAAACAACATGGTAACGAACTTAGGAATGGCAAAGACTACAAGATCGATGATCAGCATACCTGAGGCTCCAGCTACAGCAGGACACAAACTCCAGAGCTGTGTATGTGGCTGGACAAAGGCTACTTCTACCCAAGGCCTGAAAATACACCAAGGCAAGGAAGGGTGCCCAAAGAAGGGTCAACAGGGAAATCGCATCGACAGCTACTTTCTGAGAAGCAGATCGAGTCAGTCGACTGAAGTCCAGCAGCAGGTAAGAAACCACAGCCTGCAGGACATCAACACCTCTTTTCCAGAGAAGGAAGAACTAGGCAAGGGAGGGGGGCTTGCCACGCTGAGGAGAGCTGAAAATCTACTGAGAAAGCATAAAAGGAAGGAACAAACAAGATCTCGTTCTTACAAAGATCCCTTCAAATTTGTGAAGAGCCTCTTTACAAAGGAGAAGAGCAGAAGTCTCTCAGTATCAAAAGCCAATCTGGAAGAACATCTAAAAAAGTCCTGCCCTGATAACCATGCCAGAAGGAAATTATGCTCCCACCTGACATGCCACCAGTCATCAACATCGACAAAACCCTACTTCTTGGCAAACTGAAGCTCTGGTGCATGCAGTACGGAATACTTCCTCGGCTCATGTGGCCATTAACATTGCATGAGGTCCCGCTCTCAAAGGTGGAAAAACTGGAGAGGCTAATCAGCTCATACACAAGGAAATGGCTTGGCCTTCCTAGGTGCCTCAGCAGTATTGGGCTCTATGGCAAAGGGATTTTAGAACTTCCCATTTCCAGCCTGGTGGAGGAGTACAAGTGCTCCAAAGTCAGTCTGGAAATGATGCTACTGGACTCAAGGGACCCATATGTGGCCAAAGCTGCCCCCATCCTGGCGACCGGGAGGAAGTGGACCCCGTTGACTGCAACAGAGCAGGTAAAAGGCAGCACTCCAGGAGGGTAGAGGTGGCCTTAGCTTTGGGGCCAGCACACCAGCCTGGAATAAGGCCAATCCATCTCAGAGGCGCAAACTGGTGTCCAGGAAGTACGGCGGGGAGAGGAAGCGGGAAGGTGCGCACAGGCTATGGCACAGGCAAAACAAGGGCACATGCCTTCTCTGCCCAAGTCTGGCATCACCGAAGCACATCTTGGTAGGCTGAAAGACCAGCCTCAGTCAAGGTCAGTACACCTGGTGTCACAACCTAAAGAGGTCTTGCAGCAGTGCTAGAGAGCTGACGGACAAGTGCGAACGCCCTTTCACCCCCGTCATCCCAATAGCAGGCGACATCATTTGTCCGGAAGGGCGAATCAGCCTCAGCAACATAGGACCAGAAGCTGGCCAGCTAGACAGGGCATGGGACTGGAAGATGCTGGCAGACCCCTTCCCTGCCGAGACTGCATTTACCAAATCGTGACCAGACCTTGTTGCCTTCACTGCCTGGGCTCTCAGGTGAGTCGATGGCATCTAGGGGGTGAACCTGAGACACTGGGATTCACTGCTGAACCCTCTAGAAGTGTCCAGGGGCTATGAGCGAAACACCCAAGAAGGAGGGCGCCCACTTGATAACCCAAAGGATGCCATCGCTCACCTGACCCTCCCTCAGAGTCCTGTTAGTGCCCCAAGTACGCATGAAACAGGGTATATCAACACCCAGTCTGGGCTGGTAAGTATTGGTAAGTATTGAAAGTGTTCACTCCTCTTCCTTGCCTGACCCATGAGAGTGGGGGAGTAGAGGGAGGTAGAGCAAAGCCTGGTTCGGCGGGGAAGAGTTTTACCCCCCGCAAAAGGCATCTATCCCATCTTCCTCATTCAAACTGGCCGCCACTTTCTGGGTGAAAAAAAAAGGCCTCTTATCTGGCCTTCTCAAACAAAACTAGGTTAAGAAGCCCGCCTCGGCACAACACTTCAAAACCCAAAGGATAACACCGCTCACTTGACCTTCCTACAGTGTCTCCATGGTGCCTCAAGCACATTTGTAATAGGGGATATCAACATCTTATCCTACACAACAGATCCCTTTTTTTAGTACCCTCCTTAGTTGCTTAATGATCAAGAATGATCATTAAAGTGATAGTTAACCCAGATTGAAATTTCACCCATGTCCATCTCACCACTATGTTGATGGAGGCTTTGGTGACATTTTCTTATCCACATAGCTCTTTTGGAGTTTCACCTAAGAAAAGAATTCCATGGCATGCTGATACAATGGAAGCCTCAGCCATGGACTCAAATGGAAAAATTAACAGAAGAAAAACATAACATGCCTCCATACTGCGAATCGTGAATCCAGTTTGACTCGACTGTAGCCCCTGCAGCCCCCTACGAGCCGCACTTATGTTAGCACAAACATACTTAAAAAACTCTTGCGAAACACATGATTAGTGAGAGCACGACACAGCTGAGGCTATGAGTATCCTGTCTCATATAGTCTTTGAACTACATAAGTGCTAACATGAACGTGGCTTCTGTCCAGGAGGCTACGGTGGATATTCTGGCTAAAAACAGAGTTAACGTCACCGTTTTGGACTGCCGAATTTTCCAGACACTATATGTTATGTTTTTCTTTTGTTGTTTTGTTATATTTGATTCTGTGGCCACCGCAGGCTCTCATTGTATCAGCATGGCATTCTTTTCCCTGGTGAAACTCCAGAGGGGCTATGTGGATTAGACAATGTCACCAGAGCCTCCCTTTACATAGTTGTGAGTGAAAATTGTGTGAACTATCCCTTTAATGATCATTCTTGAATGATCTTTTTGATCTTTATCACATTTATTTTTGCTTATTATTGCAGTAAACAACAGTGAGATACATGCAGCTCTTGTGTATCTCAAATATCATGCCCTTCTGAGACCTGTGGTCCAACTGGTTGTTTGTAGAGTTTGCTAACAAATGTTGAAGCTTTAAACAGGCTGAATAAGGGTTAAAAACCTGAAATAAACAAATTTAATACTGAGTTTGAAATAATCTAGGCTGTTGGCTACAGTAGGGAAAATATTGCTAACATCTAGATAAAGTTAGTTTAAATAATTTCTCCTCACCCTGGGCACCACACAATCAGTTGAGCCACTATTTATAGAGTGATGTCTTGGCTCCTCCACGCCTCCTAGGCTATGGCAGCCTGGTTGTATTCTGTTTGTACGTGTGTGTCTGTGTAGCATGTGTGTGTATCTACATGAGACAGAGTGTGTTCGTGTGAGTTGTGGGAAGCCCTGGCAAAGAAGAGCTGAGTGTTTGGGAAGTTGCCATTAAGACACAAAGCAGAGACGTCCGAGGTGGGCTAATGACCTTACATGGATCTGTGTTTGGCAGAACTTTCCAAAATGTGGGGTGGGACACACACATGTACACACACACAACTCCTCAAACAGATCTTTGACAGGGTTTATAGTGGAGTTGGGGGACTCTCTGGGGTTTCGGTGTTTGGTTTTAGGCTTCGGTCACTGTGTCCTCATCTTAACTCGACTGTAGTGTGGACAACCACTCAGTAGGCCTCCATTTATCAAGTAAAACACTAACACATTTATACAGAGATTATTTTAAATGTATGCAATGAAACACATTTCAGCTGTAAGGTTGCATTGAATTGAGAGGTTGATGAAAACAGTTTTTATATGCTCCATTTGTTAAATATGTTTTTTGGCCGTGATTTTCCTAATGGCTCCATGTTTTACACACAGGCTATTCTTGATTAATGTGTCCCATTATGTGGAAAAGAAGTGGGATTATTATTAGACTTTGTGTATGTTTTAATAAGTTTGTATATGAGAGTGAATGTGTTTGTGTGATATAGAGCAAATGGATAGCGTGTGGATAAAAGGAGCATCAATTGTGTGGATACTTTTATGTTTAATACCATATCCCAGCATCTGGGTAAAAGTTCAGAAAAGATTTGTAGCCTCAGTTTTGGATTGTCTTGTGTGTCTGTGGTCACATGGTCACTGGTTTGTCTGTGCTTATGCCTTGATTTCACCGACCAGCACCAGTTTTGGTCTATAATGTGGTCTTACTGTGGCTTCAAAGTCCACTGGGAGCATTTCTACAGTGGTTGTTTGCCCGTTTCTTGCTTAGATTTAGTTGATTTGCTGTTAATGATGCTCATGCTTTGCCCTAGGCAAGTGGGCTACGTAGCTAAATTTTTTTTTTGTCTGATCTGTGATATGATCAGAAGGCTGCGCGAGGTGTGTAATTTTGAGAAGTGAACCAGTGATTCCTTAAGTGCAGGCCTCAGCCCCCTGCTGGGTTGTGTGAGTATTACAGCCGGACCACAATCTAGACTAAAAAAATCTATTATCCCTAAAAAAGAATTTAAGGGTGCTCCTAACATGTTTTCTATTCTTTCAACAACAAATGATAAACAAATAATTTAAATAATCATTTTTTGATGTATTTGAATTAATAAAGATTTTTTCACTTACACACTGCAATATTATTAGTAGGGCTGGGACTTTATCGTTTTAATTACAACAAATTTATTACAGAAAAAATAACATGCCCCCCAAAAAATGCATTTGATCACAGTTCATTTTGCAATAATGTAACGATTTTGTTCTTACTTTGTATTTATTATTTATTGTTCTTTATTCCTATTGCTGCTTTTTACATTCTGTTTTTTACTGTTCACTTGCTGCTGCAACAATGCAAACTTCCCCATCGTAGGACTAATAAAGGAGTATCTTATCCTATCTTATCCTATCTTATCTTATCTTATCTTATCTTATCTTATCTTATCTTATCTTATCTTATCTTATCTTATCTTATCTTATCTTAAACTGAAGAAAGGTAAGCAGTATGTTCCCTGGTCTGCCAGTATGATTTTAGTGGAGAAGCAGGGAGTTTTTGTACATATTTCAGGTGCAGTCCTCCCTTGTCTGTCTGTGAATAGACCTCCTTCTTATATCTAGCAACACAGAGACAGTGAGTGAGGATAATCTGGCCAGTTGCTACAGATGGTGGGCATACTTGCTGAAATCTTGTTTTTGTGTGAAGCAGAATCTCCTGCCCAGGCACTAATCTTCACTTTCAGTCTGCCCCTGTAGCACTTTCTGAGAGCTTGTACTGTAAACTGGCCTTTAGGGTACAGTAAAACAAACAGTAACACCATAGCAACATGATGTAACGGACTGCATTATTATGAGCCTCCTGATAAAAGGTGCAGGTTCAGAAAATGAAATATAAAACAGCTTAAAGCCTTATGAATGACACCACACAACCGTTTGTACTCTGTCAAAGCAGGATTGAGCAACTTCAGAAAATTATCACAGCAACAGTATTTTATCCTCAGTTTTGACACCTGTAGGTTGGATAAAATACTGTGGCTGCTGTGCAGCTGTGAGTTGGAACAAGGCATTGAGGAGAAAGAGAATTAGGATGAAAAAAGGAAGAGAGGGAAGAAAAATGTGATATAGGAGGGTAAGTCAGCCAAACTGTCTGCAATGGGATTATTTTTTAATCTTGAAGTCTTTTGCCATAATGTACACAGCACAGTGCATGAGGAGTTATTGAATATTCACTCCATTTCTACTGGAGCTCAAACTGATAACCTATAAACCTTAACCTTCCAAATACATGAGAGAACATGAGCAGAACAACCCAGACCATAATTACTGAAAACTTTTTCACTCCCTAACAAAATATCTTTTAAATAAGAATCTGTAATACATTTCTGCCCTGCATGTTTTAGATGTTTTCCTGCTCCAAGTGGCTCTTTATCGGGCTTCTGCAGAGCTTCATGAAGAGCTGATCATTTAAATCAGATGTGTTGGAAGAAGGAAACATCTAAAACATTCAGCACAGGCCGTTGTCGGTATATGGTGTTCAGTTTGCATGATTCAGGGCTCAAACTCACAACCTCACTCACCAAGATTGTTGTTGTGCTACCTACTAAGAAACCTTATATATCTTATATGACTTAAACATCACTTGTTTTTCACATAACAGCAGATTTTTATCGTGTATCAACAAATTCAGATATCAAAATAGAATTATGAGACTTTGTGTGCTTTTAGACAATGTAGGGATGTCTGTTGCTAATTTTTACAAAGATTAATTGCCCCACAAGTAGTCTGTCATAGCCAGCTCTAGCTCCACAGCAGCCCTGAGAAAGGTCTGTCTGATTATCATTATGTTTGAAGGGGAAAAAATACTGTGGTTTGTTAGTATTTCTTTAAAGTAATCTCAATCATCTTGGTGGAGTAATGCCCAGGATGTAGTGACACTTCCCTTGCAAAACACTTACATGCAGATATTGGAAAGGGAAAAGAATGCTGACTAAATAGTCGTCCAATGTCAGGCTTTATCCGCCATCCGGTGAGTCAGGCTACTCTATTAGACAAAAAAAGATGTTTAAGGTTTTTTTAATTTCCCATTGACTGCAATTTTTTGGGTGTGGACAAATTCTGTCTCGAAGACAATATTCTGATATTCACCACATTACATGTACAATGATATCCTCCATTTATTTAGCAAGAACTTACAGTGTCTTTTATGTAAAAACATTCTTACGTAGTCAGGCTAATTTTTTCCCAAAAGATGTTTTTACCTAATACTGTATATGCACTTGCATTTTGTTGAATTACTGATGTAGGATGTTACCTAATAACATGACATTGCATTATGGACCAAACAAGCAGGGGGCAACTTTGTGTGTCTATGCTGCACCACATTTCAGCATTTTCAATACAATCGTCAAACATCTTATTGAAATAAATAAGATTGTGCCACTGTCATTCGGAAAAGGCTCTTTTGCATGCATGCTGGTGCTTTTTTTTCTTTTCCTCAGACAGTCTGATTTTCTATGGCTATTATAAAGGATTTCCGCTTTGCAGACATCTCTTTGGTATAGGGTGGCCCTGGGATTAGAGGCCCACCTTGGGCCCAGCTGCGTCCGTTTTCCCCCTCTCCTTCCCTGGGCAGCCTCTGCAGGATGCCAACCCTCACAGTGACCTGCCTGTTATTCGGGATGTACTTTTATCAGCCGCTGGGTCAGTGAGGTTAAAATACAAGACAGGATGTGTTTTGTCCAAAATTATTTTTTTTTAAACCTAATGTGTTTTTCAGGACCATCTATTTTGCTCCAGTCTGTTGTTTGACTTTCCAGGATTTTTTTTATATATAGATCTATTGTGAGAAGAAGTGTTGAGTTTGCCAAAAGGATGTGGTTACTTGTCTATGGCTCTGGATTGTCACGTACTTAGAGAAGCTGTGAAATTGAATATCGCTGCCAGGATTAAGTATGTAATTTATTTTTGTAATTTTCTGGCACGCAACTGTGTCCCCTGCTCAGAGCAATGCTATAGGTTGAATGGAAAATCATGACAAAAGAGTTGCTGAGTTCATGTTGCTTCTATTGACTCTGCTTCCACTTCCTCGCGGTGACCTTGTCACCTTCCTCCAGCCTTGACAATTTCTCCTTCCTGATTCCCTAATATTAGGAATACCCTTCAAAATTTATTTAGGACTCCACAGGTTGAAGAACTAATGCTCAACATAAAAAGACCCAGAAATGGTATACCTAATCAGATTCTTCTATTATTTAAATTCTAAGACCTTTGCAGAACCCAGATGGGAGGCATAAACCCTATAAGTACCAACTTAACAGCTGATTGCTATTTAAAAGGTAGCCTTACAACCAATGTAGTTATTTTTAGTGTTAACATCAGTAGTCAAGGAGCAATTTTTTTCTAGCATCTTTCTATCTCCTGTTCATATAAAACTGACAAAATAAGGGGCACTGCTCTGCTGTGTCATTTACATTATGTCTCCAGCAGTGGAGCCTCTCTGCTGCTTTGTTAGCTATCATTTCATAAAACACTAAGCTGAAAAATGCCTTGAGATAAAACATACCGAGCACTAAGGCGTTTTTTCACATATCAGAGATGGTTGAAGTTTTTAAAGCATTAGTATTTGTTGGTCAGCGTGTCTCTTTTGTTAGTGCTGATTGCTGCTCTGTTAAAGTTAGTCTGTGAGTGACGAAAAATATAAAAAGGAAAGATGAAAATACTGAGAGTTGCACAATAACAAATTTGTATGCTGAAGAGTGTCTGGGTGCTACACCGACCTCGCAGTTGAATTTTGTCCTTTTTTGTCCTGTCAACTCTGAGCCTTATCGTACACTTTGCGCCGTGCGCCAGTGGCACACTGGGAGGGGAAAGTTAAAAATTAATTCAGGGGAGTTTCCAGGTCAACCGTTGCCGCCTTGTTCCAGGAGCAGCAGAGGTATCCTACTCTGCCCCGCCCAATGCACCACTGGTGCACAGCCTTAAATCAAATCGTTTAGAAAGCAATTATTTCCATATTTTGTCAGATATATTTCTACAATATATTTTCGCCTGCACAGGCAAACGCGCACATATGCAGGCATGCGTGCATGCATGCACGCACGCAGGCACACACGCACACACACCTAAAAATTAAATCCATTTTGTGAATAGAATATATATATATGGTAATTAATGGTTGACGGCCTGTTTTTCTTTCAGCCGCTTGTTAATATGGAATTTAAACTAAGAAAGGCGGTTCAGTGGTGAGTAGACAGAAGTCTTTGCTCAGGGTTTATGTTATAGATAATTATTTTTTAATCATTGTTTTTTTGATCAAATAAATATGAACAAGAAAGTTTGCTCCTGCCGTCAGCGACCGATCTGTTAAAGATGATCTGACAGTTGCGATCCTGTTCCATCCATTGAGATAAATTTGGCATTATGAATACAGTCATTTCTAATTTTAAATTTAACATATGCGTGTCTGTGGGGGGGGCTTACATAAATGAAAGGGGTTTGTGTGTTTTAGCCAAACGCGAGATACACACACTGTTTAATTCAAACTTCATATTTTGTGATCAAAAATTATTTTCAAAGGACACTTTACTAACTTTACTAAATATGGCAAGAGTACGTTTAAATGTTTTATACAGCTGAGAGGCAAAAACAGAAAAGAAAAGTGTGTGTGATTGTGGAGAAGTGTGTGAGCACGTTGGCCAACTGCGCCCTATCTTAGGGTCAAGGCTGTTTTACGTTTGCGCCTCCGTTTAGACCAGGTCTAAACTCCTGGTGCATTTGACCTCATTGCGCTGGGTGTAAGATAGCAAACAAGCTGGGACACGCCTCCATTCCACCTTCATTGTCAGACTTTAGCCCCTCGGCACACAGACCCGGCACAAGTGGATTTGCTATCTTACACTTGTGGCAAGATTGATGTTTGCGCCAAGTGTAGTATAGCAATGGGCTCTATTTTCATTGACCAGGTGCAGGCGCAGGGGCCCTGCGCCTCGCCTGCACTGCGCCAATGGGGTGTGGCCAGCACAATTTTCGTGCACGGTGCAGCGCAGCACACCCTCGCCTCTGTCCCTCCCACCTGCGCAAGTGGCAAAGAAGGAGGAGAGAAGGCGTGAGTGGGCTTAACATAGCCAAATGTAATCTTCACCAATCAAATGAACGCCTCTCCTTGCCTTTAAATGTGCTGCAGGCGAGGCGCAGTGCCAATTTCACCTCGCTACCACCATGGAGGAAGACAGCAACAGCAGCTCCAGTCGGCCAAACTTCTCCCAGGAGGAAACTGATTTGCTGGTCCGGGAGGTCTAAGCTCGCAGTACTCTTTCTTCTTTTGAATTTCATGAGATGAGAGAAGCCAGATATATATTCCATATCGGATGCCGTGGCTGTTTGTGGTTGGCTGAGAGATGTGTTAGAGAGACTAGTTAGTTTGATCACTATTCCAGCTGCCGTCAGGTTGAGTTTCCATTGCGTGTGACAAACGTCTTTGATCTGAAATCAGATGTGATGGGACAATTAATATAGATACAAATGTATATGCTGGTTCAGACAGTTACATTAAATAGTGGTTGCTGTGATTGTTTATTGCATTGAAATGTGCCTGACATTCTGGAAACCTGCCTGTGAGGTTTTGGTGATGTGTGCGCACTGCGCGCCTGTCAGCCAAATTACCACTACGCCGGGCGCGCTTTGCTTGCGCTGAGAATAGACCAGGTTGGAGCTGGCAAGCTTTCAGTACACCTTCTGCACAGTGTGTTGACACGAAATTGTCACTGCGCCAAGCTGAATCTGTGGACACCTCCCCCTGGTGCGCCTCCACACCCATCTCGGCGCACCCTGGTCTACCAAATTGCCAAATTGGCTGCGCACGGTGGTGGGCCGGACGAAATTACCACTGCGCTGGGTGTGCCACCTTGCGCTGCGCCACGAAATTAGAGCCCAATGACACCTGCACCACTAGCGCACTGGAAGTACCATAGGGCCCAATGTGTTATTAACCTTTAGAACATAATTTAGAAAAATCACATTTTGAACTTTGTGTAATTTCCAAGGGGCAAACTCCCAACTTCCGCATTGAAGCCAACCAGGAAGTACAAAAACTTGCAATTCCGCGACTGACCGCTTGAGGCTGGCTCCAAAAGGGAGCATATTCCCATTGGAGCCCATGTTAAAATCGCCAACTTTAGAGCAGAAATAAACATATTTACAGCCTGGTTCAAACAATGTTTTTTTTGTCTACAGCTTCTCTATCATCTCATGAAAACTCTGAAAAAACTCTTTTTTTCTAACTCATTTGTTTATTTTACAATTAAGCTTAAAATTCGGCAATTTTCCATTGATTGACAGCCTGTTGACGAGTAGCCAGGGGCTATTAGCTCAGTGGGTGCACTCTCCGTCCTTTGGCCCCGCCTCTTTTCCCATATTTGGTTGTTTGTCGTTTAGGTGGGCTCTTGGCAGAGTCACGCGCAGGCTAATGGCGGCACCCAGGACGAGATTTCTGAGGCTTCACTACCGCTCATGCAGAAACCAGTAGGTGACGTCACGGAGGGTTTGTTCAGTGTTTTATACAGTCAATGGTCATTTCTAAATTGTATGTTATTATTTATTTTTTTTTTACCTGTCCTTTCTAATTGTCACACCAATGAAACATAACAAGCCTTTTTTTCTTTGCAGTTTCTCTGTCTTGTCCGTAATGTGCCACCACGAACCAATCTCTTGTGTTTGGTTGCATCAGAACTTGCCGATTCTGATTTCACTGACTGAAATCTGTTGAGGCCTCACAGCTCTTTCAGAAAAGCTCATCTGGTTGGCCTTAAGTTACAGTGGTTCTGCTCTCAGGTATCAGCTGCCTCCTGGAGGTCTTCCTGGGAAGATGCCCCACCAGGAGGCGACCCCAGGGAAGACCAAGAACCTGCTGGATGTCTCTCTGCTGGCCTCAGAATGTCTTGAGATCCCTCCCACAGGAGCTGGAGGAAGTGTCAGGGGATAGGGAAGTCTGGTCATCCCTGCTCAAAGTGC
>JAQNCA010000028.1:8245564-8264285 GCA_029783725.1 Acanthurus tractus | reverse complement strand
CCTGTAAAAACAAACTAAAGGTGGGGTTCTGTGATACTGTAGGGCTTCTGTTTGATTGTGTAAATGATTCTGGGTTTCTTGCTTTGTGTTATGCCTGATGTATGCTGGTTGTATGCTTTCTTGATTCAGTATGTACATGTTACTTGTGTTTACTTTTATGTTGCTTACGTTTTATATGCTCTTATATTTATGCCTATTGATACTTGATTTTGCCTTTTTAAATGTGTAACACAGTGGATATACTTGAAATGAAATGTGTTATAAAAATTAAACTCTAATCATTGCCATTATTATGATGTATGCTTCTTGTTAGGGATGATGCTAATGTGAGTGTAATTTTCATAATTCTTCTAATATGATTCCAGTAGATGGATACTTTGTGTGGTATAGATGAAAAAGCAGTTCCTTTCAGGAGCGCTGTTGCTCAGGAGGTAGAATATATCCTTTTCTTATAAGAGGATTGGTGGTTTGATCCCCAACTTCACCAGTCTCAATCTCTCAGTGTCTTTAGGCAAAATACTGAACCTAAAATTGCTTAAGATGGCTGTTCTGTCCA
This sequence comes from Acanthurus tractus, assembly GCA_029783725.1. Taxonomy (NCBI): domain Eukaryota; kingdom Metazoa; phylum Chordata; class Actinopteri; order Acanthuriformes; family Acanthuridae; genus Acanthurus; species Acanthurus tractus. Next base: position 8,263,729 of record JAQNCA010000028.1, on the reverse strand, counting down.
TGTGTGAATGTCAGAATGACTGTCTGATGAGCAGGTTGACACTTTGCACAGAAGCCACCTGCCATTAGTGTGTGAGTGGTTTAACACTGAAGTCCAAAGACTAGAAAGCACTGTGTAAGTTCATTCCTTTTACCTTAAAATTAGATTGTTGCTTTGTCTTTTGAGTACAACTTTAAAAAAATGTCTTTAACTTATGAAAAAAATAAACTAGAAGCATCATATGCAAAGGCCTCCTGAAACTTTTTTGGGGCAAGTTCAGAGGGAATTGACGGAATGTGGATTAAAGGATTGGTGGCACACACAAACACAAAAAACCACATTTCAAACGTAAGGATAACTTACTCTACTAACACACACATGCACACACACAAAACTTCTTCCATCATTATCAGTGGTGTCTAAACATGACCAGGTATGTTTTGCATACTAATTCAGGTATTACACATAATGATAAATGGACATGCAACAAAATTTAAAATAAAAATTAAAAATAGAAAAATAGAATCCAACCTGAACCTGATGAAGTATATAAAACATGGACCTGTGAGGACATCTCTGAGAGAGTCATTTTAATCCTCCAGCAGTATCTGAAACCTCATCTCTGCAATGAAGCATAATCATACAGATCCATTTACTTTTATGCCTACCTCCAGACTACATTTCCCATAGTTATTCAACAGCTTGTCCGGTAAGCAATCAGAACAAGATAAAGATTGATAACATTATTCCAAAATGAAAACATGACAAAAGACACACTTGTTCAAGCCAACAAATTGTATTAGACGTATCTTCTCTCTCTCTAACAATGCAGTAAAAAAAATCAGAAATAAACATAAAGCAATAAGCAAAAACAAATACATGGCAATTCTCTGAAGGTATTTACAGATGCCTATTCTTTTTAACTAAAAATGTCTGTTGAAGATTAGTAACCATTTTTCCAAGCTGTAAATCCTAGACAGCAACAGCAAATTGCAACAGATCTTCCAAAATAGACAACAAAATACTTACATCCCTGATGGCATGACAACAGGTCTGTGCCTACCATGATCATTACAAATGACAGTTGAAAAACAAATCTGATTTATGGTGACAACACTGGTTAAGGATTGGTGTAGTTGGTTTAGTCAACAAAAATGACTTTGTTGGTTTGTGTCTGCTTGTGGCTTCTTGATGATGTCTGTGAGTTGTTAGCAGTTCCACCAAAGAGATTTCCCCTCTAACTGACTTGCAGGTACTTTTATCTTTCATACTTTTCTGTCTCTCTTCTGACAGTAGAAGTTATTATATAAACACTCTCGATTTGCGCATGATGACGTAGACTTTGCCATTTTCCCAGTGGCTGTGGTCTCCTGTCTCACTTACCCCCCCCCCCTCCAACCAGCAAACAACATTGCTAATTAACCACAATGTGCATCATAATCACTGTGCCAACACAGGAATGTCTCCACATATGCCACTTTTTTAATTCCTGTAAACAGTATAACTCAGAAAAATGTACCTGGTGGTGACGGGGTTAAACAGCATTGGTAAAACTTGCTTGTTTACATTCATTTATATGTAAGTTTTGTACACCAGGTTTGAATAGGAACTTTAATGCAATGTGTTTACTAGCAAAGGACAATATTACACTGTAATACTTGTTCTGGTTTTAAGACGTCTTGCACTGTGGAGTATTTGGGTAAGTTTAGGGGACCTTTGTCGTCATGACAGGAAATTACTAGTTATCTCCATCCATCCTGACCTCCTCAGAGGCCAAAATAATTGCCAAATAAAATCACTAAATATTGAACTTGAGGCTTTAAAATATCTCTCCACAAACCAGTAAATGACGTTACAGCCCAGATGTACAAATGCTAAGCTCTGTAGCTTGTTTGTGATGATATTACTCGACAGGCACAAACTGGGGATTGTTACTTGTAAAATTTCAGTACAGACGCTAAAATGAAATTACTCTGTCACAATCACTGTGATATCCCAATTTCATTTGAAAAGAACATGAACTAAAAGACAAAAACAAAAATGTTTATTGAGTTATCGTCTTGGTGGGTCTGCTGGCTGAGATTCCAATGTAGGACCTTGGTTGCATGCTACCCCCATCATTTCCAGTCATCTCTGTCTTTTCCGTAAAGGATCTAGAACAAAAGGAAAATGCCTAAAAAAAATCAAAACTGTTATGTAAATGTTTAGACTTTTTCCATTTTAATAGCTAAGCTGGACAAGACTGGCAAAAACCCTTGTCTGAAAAACAGCCACACTCACTGACTAAGTCTCATCTAAATGAATACCAGTTGCAGTGTTGTAGTGTGGACCTTGACACCAAAATAACCAACAGCCCCTGTCCTACTCTTGCACACACTCAAACACACCCTCACTCACGCATACATCATACCCATGGGGGACACCGTCAGGAAAAAACACATCTCTGGCTCCCTGTTGTTTGGGCAGTGTGACTGGATAGTGGCAGGGGTTCATAAGGTGGGGGTTGTTTTTACAGGAACCACATGTTTTAGGGATGACTGGTGACTGCTGAGTATCTGTTAAAGTAGCTCCATTCTGACAGCAGCCTCCAGTTGCCACTCCAGGACCCAGTGACTTGTACTTTCCCTGATAAAGCCCTGCTTGTTTTTCCCGGGAAGCTCATGGAATTGAGGCCTCTCTCTCTCTCTCTCTCTCTCTCTCTCTCTCTCTCTCTCTCTCTTTCCCCCAGCAAGCTTAGCTTGTCAGAGCCAAGCCGTACCTCTCGCTCTCCTTCATATAAGTTTGCAATAACTCATAAATACTTTCATGGGACCCCATAAGCCACACATTACGAGGAGACTTTACACAACAATGTAAGCATGCGTGTAAACTCGGTAGAAGCCACTGTTTCTCTCTTTATGGAGTTTGTTCATGTTTAATGAGAAGAAACATTAGAACACGTCATGGCTTTTTATTTTGAACTGCTGACAATCAAACTTAAAACAACAAACAAACAACTGAATTTGGATAATAGGAGTTTTTACAGGCATACACTTAATCAGATTTGATCAAAATGACCATATCCTTTGGCCAAATAAAACTTTCAAAGTGATTTAATACAATGTATTTCTTTAACACAAAATCATTGCTACTATATAAACTTGAAAGTTTTATGACTCAAAGAGGAAACTCCTCACCACCTAAAGAGCTGACCCACCATTCTTACCTAACTCCCTGGATTTTATCTTTCTTTTATTTTTGTTTGTAAGTTTATGTTGAAGGCCTTTTTGAATAGTAAAGAAAAAACTTCATTAACTGATTCTTTTAAACATATCTTTATTATTATTGTTAAAATCCATATGCTTCAAATTTAACATCTCCTGACCAATTTCTCTCTCTCTCTTTTGTTTAACTGGACATAAGCTTGTGTGTTTCTAATGCGTCTCCAGATCGAGACGTTGTGATTATCAGGTAGGAGGGCTTATGACCTCCCCTCCAACTCACCCGTATCACCCCGTACCCAGCAGGCCTTCCCTAGAGGCCCTCCCCCAACTCTCCACCTTCCCTAGGGGTTCTCCTCTAGGCACTGGCGAGCTACTGTTGGTGGATACGGTATCTATGGATGGCAGGCCCTGGAAAACATGTCTGAGTAAGACAGATGGAGAGGGGATGATGAGAGAAAAAAATAAAAAAAACAGAGAAGACAGAGAATGAGAAAGATTTAGCATATAAGTGAAACAGAGAAGGAGAGAAAAGAGAGGGAAAAATCACAGGAGGGAGGCTCATTCAGGGGAAGATAAAGTTTTCCCTTTTTTCCCCTCTTGTTTTTGACGGACCAGTGTTTTTTCTTTCCTTTACCTTCTTTTTTTGACACAGGCAGTCGAGACTGGATCACCCGAGTGAAACCACCTGGTGTGTCGCCCTCCCTTCCTACCCCCTTTTCCTCCCATATATGCACTCAGTGACCATCTCCTTCTCTGGCTGCACGCCAGGTCACCTTGGCAACCCCGCCCCATTAGAATGTGAGAGGAAATATTTTGCCCATTTTTATTATCTCTTTATTTGCTGCTGACGCTGTGCTTTTTAATAATGTCTGTGTGTGTGATTGTGTGTGTGTGTGTTTGTGTGTGCGTGCATGTGTGTATTTTTCTAAACTCTCCTTGGATCCCTTTTTCGAGGCAGGAGCATTAACATACCACGTATTCCCCTTCTCAGCACAGCGCGGGAGAGCAGAGAGAATGTGCAGCTCGCTTTAAGTGGAACTTTAAGAGTCACACAACATGCAGCTGGTCTTTATTACTTCCCCTTTGGTTCATTGAAGCATAATTACATTCTGACTTCATCCCAACCTTAGCATGACCTCTGCTCTCCTGTCAGACACACTGGCAGCCCCATGCACTCACACACAGACACACATGGACACACACACATATGCTCACAGATATGCATGCCCGCTGCTGCACACAGCATATCACAAATGCAAATTTTGCATGCACAAAAATGCAGGCAGGAGCACAAAGAGAAACACATGCAAACACAAAATCCCACCTACAAACAGACAGACACAGACATTTAGCCTCAGTCTGAGCTGAGATCATACTGGACCAATATAATAGTGTAAGTGAGCCCAAACACAAATTGGGCTCCTGCTGGAAAACTCTGCTCTATGCGAGTTCTTGTTTGTGTGTGTGTGTGTGTGTGTGTGTGTGAGTGTGTGCTTGAGGCTTGCCGGATGGAAATGAACCCCACCGACCCCGTCCCTCCCTCCTTCCCTCTTGTTTTCCTGTCCTCTGCAGTTCTAATTGGAAACGGTTGCTAATCAGTCAAAAATGATGACTTTTTACTGTCACTTTTCCGCCCCTCCCCCCTTTCCTTTTTGCCTACATTTAGTTTTTTGTTAAAGGTGTGTCCACTCTTTATTTTTATCACTTTTGCAGTGGTGATGTTATGGCTTTTTTCTAGCCTGTCAGTTGTTTTTCTTCTTCTGTAATTATCAAATAGGGTTTCCCCACATCAAAACAGCTGAGCCAGATCCTTCAGTAGACCAACACTGAACAGACCAATGCCTGCAACCTGGCGAAGGTGGGAACGACAGACTGAGGTTATGAAGGGCTTGCACAGGGCCGAGTGTCTGTTTTTGTTACCTTAAAGTAATATGGAGGACGGCCAGGTTAAGTGGGTGTTGGGTTCTATTGTGCTCCAAAGTAGTTCGACAGGAGAGTAAGGGTATATCAGGGTTGTTTATGGGGTGATGCTGGACTGGGTGGGCTTGTTAAACATCATTAGGGCCTCCTGACGTCACCAGTCTAATGTTTGGGAAACAGAAAATGTCCCTGTGAGGTGCCGATGCCATGCTACTCAACTCACAGCAAATATTTACCAGCACAAAAGCCGCACCGCTGGCAAGGCCAACACAATGTAGAGCCAAGTAATCTGCTTGATTACTCTTGGTTTATTCCATGACAGCCATTACAAAAATGTCCCTTCCTTCATCATATAGTTTGAGCAAAAACAGCCACGATATCTACGCTGCACTGTAGATACTTGTTATGTTATATGTGTTCTGATAGGAGCCTTACAATGAAATCCTAACATAGATCCGTCACTGTCATGTGATTAGCAGACTCACAGGCACTAAAAAGAAGCAATGGAGTCACTCACATCATGTAACATCCCTCTTTGCCAAGTCTTGTAAAATCATACTATTCACTGTTGTGAGATTATTATCATGCATGACAGAGATGTTGGGGTGCCCTTCCACTGTATCGTGTTCCAAAGTATCCATCAGGGTTTCCCTCAATTTAGAAATGAGATCATTTTCATATGGCAACATGGTTCTAACTTTAAACCAGGTTTGGTCCACTGTTTCCCACTCCACCCTTCAACCACACCAGGAATATCACTCACTCACCCTGTCTGAGAACACTTACTATGTGTGAGTACGTGTGCGAGGGTGCATGTGCTTGTGTGATTGCACATTATGGTAAAAAAGAGTGAGTGTGTGGAAGTAAAATAGAGTGCGAGACTATCACATTCTCCAAATAAAACAGTGCTCAGATTGTGAGATGGAAAAGCCTCGGTGAGTGATGTCAGACAGATTTTACACAGGATTCAGCTGTAAGGTCACTGCTTCAGTCATGGAACAGAGCTCAACACACTCAGAGCTCAAAACCATTTTAGTGGCTCTTCCACCCTCCTCATATTTCAATCACCACATTAGAAACAGCCGAGCATGGCCTATATATCAATTTTCACATCATTTTCATCACCTACCACATGTGAGTGTTTTTGTGAGGTCTCTAAGAGGATGATGAGGATTCATATTCATTACGTTTGCTGTGTGTCTCCTCTACCTGATGTCTCTGTGAAAATGCTTCCCACTGTGTCAGTGTCCGCCGCACGCATGTCCAAATTTAGCCACCTGCTACGGTTGGCTGATAATTTTTGATGGTGGGTTACTATCAGAGTGAAGCAGAGCTCCGTCGAGCTGGTAAATGCATTTGTAACTGTGTGTTTGTCATCTCCTTCTCTTCTTATTCCTCTTCTCCTTGTTCCTTTTCTTTCCATATTCTATTTCAAGCAGCTCACCACAGCCTGGGACCGTTACTGGGAGAGAAACACCGGATGAGTGTAAATCCAGATTTATACATCTGTGTCAGGGTGTTGCAACTGCTGGAGCTGATGTAGTACACCTCCCAGAAATACACGTAGAGGCTGCAGGAGAAAGGGAGATACCCGCAAAATGTTGAAACCACAAAATTTTCGTATGGGTCAAGTTAGGCTGCTTTGAGTTTCCACACAATGTTTGCAGTGTTTGTAGAAATCGTTTGTAGTGAAGATCAAGTTGGACATGAGCTCTGCTTCTTGATAACAGTACACATAATTGACATTTCCAGTTCAAAACATGTCCTCATGTTGATCTTTGCTCTCTGTCACAAAGTGAAGGAAAACATTTAATCATGATTACCTCAAGTAAATAAAGAATCCATAGCTCAGTAATTGTCTCCTTTTTAGTGGCTAGACAAATTTGTATTTTGTGATTCAGTGGAATTTCCAGAGCAAACCCACTGTTCCCACTGTTGCTCTCTATCATAGAGCACAGTGGGCGTGGTTTCCACTCCATTTCAATTTGGCTCACAAAACACCAAAAGCCAATCATGACAACCTCAATCAATGGCCCTGTGCGGCATCTAAACAAAACACCACGTGTAGCAGAAGCTTTGTCGAATATGCCGACTAATAAACAAACATTTCACATGGCTTACCGTGGCTAAATCCAAATCTCAAATGTTCTGGACTTTCTCTGCCAACAGTTGAAATCTGTGAAAAAACAAAGTTTACCACAGTATCCGCACAACATGCTGACTTTCAATTATCAGCTAATATGCAACGTAACTCTGCTGCCTACATTCCTCCCTTTACCAGCCAGATTAAACACACAGTCTTTGGGTTTATTTCAAATGCACAGCATAATCTGATGATGTACAACGCATCCACTCGGTGTTGTGGTGGTACAACTGTATTTAGCGAAATCCTATGCTGACCATAAATCACATCACAAGAGTCATTTACAGCTTAACAAAGACAAGTATAACTCCATATCCAAACAGATTTATGCTTCTGTGTGTGTTTGTTTACTTACATGTTAATCTGGGCATATTCAGTTGTGTAAGTGACCTGTGCAAAGTGAAGCCTGCCAGTTTAAAGGGATGACATCAGCCTATATAAGAACATGATCTGAACTGTACTGCCTCAGAAATTGCCTGTCAACATATGGTCCTTTTACTGACTTCAGCAACACAAGTCTGCAGTATGTCACATGACCATAACATTCTTTGAAGATGTGAACACCTATAGGAATACATGAGCTCTGCGTTTTTGTCCATTTTCAAGATTTGTTTTCTAAAGCTGCATAAAGTTTCAACTATCTTTTTATTATAAAACATGTTTTTTTTAATTTTTGAAATGTAAACAATCTTTCTTTTATTCTGTCATCTTGTATTTCTTTGCATTCATTTCTTAAAATAAATTAAATGCAAAGTGTGTGAGGAAAAAATACGAGCCCAAAAACCTGAGCGAGCATATGGGTGTGTGTCCTGTAGTCTGCAGGTCCAGGGGCCTTGAAGGGAGCTGCAGTTCAATCCAAATGAATGGAGGCATTATGTAAGTGCTTACAACATCGAGAAATTATGTAAATGGATCCGTTGCTACACAACAATGCTTCTCCTGTCAAAACATAAACAACATTGTACAAATGGCCAAATGTGCACTATGTTGAAATATGATGAAATCTGTCCGGGGGGGGTATACACGAATATACGTACGCACATAAGAAAAGATTGCACTAGTTTACGAAAGGATCCTCTTTGTATATTTATGAATCATGGTCCGCTCCCATGAATACTGAACTTCAATGAAAAGAACTTTCTGGCCAGCACGGACAGACTTTCATGGAACAAGATAAGAATTATGTGTTATAAAGATTTATTCAGCGGACAAGTAGTTCTAAGTGTATGAGAAAGGATTTGATATGAGATTATGAGTAGCTGGTCTACTAAGTTCATCCCTAAAGCTGTAGGTGACGTGGGGAGGTCCAGCTGTGAGCCATCATCGAACACAGAGCTGTCTCACCTCATGCACCCTTTATGCGTCACTAGCTGTTTGAACTTCTCTGGCTGTTTTTATTTGGTTATGCATCTAAATCATCAGGGGTCAAGTAAACAGCTCTGGTGGAGGTAAACAGCCTGAAGGATAGGCTTTCCTCATGGGCCTTCAGCAGCTAAATTTCACAAACACACACACACATACACACCCACACAAATGCACACACGTATACCCGTAAATCTGGGTGCAGATCAAACTGTTGACGCCTATTTGGCACTTATCATTGCGTGTTCAGCTTCAGGCCTTTTCTCGGCACTGGAAGATCCCTTGGTATCGTATGGGCGCCGTTTGCTGTTGCAGTTGGTGAGATGGTGTTTTCAGGGATTCACGGTGAACTCTGCTTCTCTTGTGCACTCACAGACTCACATACACACTGACACAACCACCTCCTCACCAGCTCAGGGTAAGAAAGAGAGACAGAGGGGCAGAGTGAGAGAGAGGATCAAAGCCGGTGAGTGGGATGGATTCTCTGAAATGAATAGTGCTGGGGGATATTGCTTTAACCTTTGTCCAAAGTGCTGTGCTCAGGGACCTCCCTGTTTGTTTTAACAGCTCCGAGTTAGCAAGGGTCTCTCTAGCCGCAGAAGGAATCTAGGCTAACAAGACATATTTGCTACATATAAGCGGGTGTTTTGTGTCACGAGAGGTTATTCATCTACAGTCTGTCCTGTCTGCTTCTTCCACTATGGATAACATACGATCCAAAAACTTACAAGGCGTTTTTGTGGTCAGCTTGATATTTTTGGCTTATAGTCAACATCAAGAGGTTTGATCATTTGCTCAGGCAGATGTACAGTAGTGTTTCATTTCAGGGGTAGATCAAAAGTCTCTCCATGCTGTGTCTAACCAAAACTTGGATTATATTAGAATTTATTTGTTTTGGGTCTATCGGCTTCACAGGGAGGCCAGGCCATCAACAACTCTTCTCCACCACTCCCTGTTTTGATCAAAATCTCACAAGAGTGCAGACATATCTGGATGCACATCAAACCACTCATGTCTATTATGCACTTATCACTGTGGGTGCAGCTTCACTCTCAGTTTGGCACTGACAGGTCCCACGGTGCCGCATGGGAGCAGACTGTTGGATGATGTCGGTGGGTTATGGCGGGATGCCTCATCTCCTGTTATCACCATCTTTGTCATCCCTCCCCTCCCATTCCTAAAGGAACCAGAGAAGGGTGTTTTAAGGCCACAAGCACACACACACAAAAGCACAGAGTAGTGTTTCCATAACTTCAGAGGACATTACATTGACTTACATTAATTGCCTGGAGACTTGCCCTAACTGTAGCAATAACCAGTACCTGACTAAACTTAACCCTAACCTTCACCTTAGCTAACCTTAACCCAAATCTCCATCCTAAAATTTAATGATTTGTGGTTTTGGGGCTTGTGTTTTGTCACCAACATAGTGGAAAGTCCCCAAAATGTGACAGTATAAGCAGATTTATGTCCCCATAATAATAAGAAGTACTTGTCCATAAGCACACGCACACACACACACACACACACACACACACACACACATTATGGACGATGGGGACAGATTATGCCCTTCTGTCATCTGTTGAAAAGAGGCAACGAGGCTGTGTGTGTGGTACAAGCATGCGGAGTATTTGCCTGTTTTGAATGACTCACTGAGTAAGAGTTTGCAATATTTCAGCTGTCTTTGAGTACTTCAATACCTTAAGCCTTGAACAATCGTCTACTTGCATGCTATACTAATCATCATAAAACATGAAGGTATTATTGAATATTTCCCCACATGTGCGGCTTCCAGTGAAGTTCTGTGGGTGAATCACAAACGTTTTCCTTGAAAATAACATTCTTTTTTCTTGTCATACACAGCAGTCTGACCTATTTGGGATAAAATAATTTAGGCGGGGAAAGGGATGTGTGTGTACAAAGGAGAATGAGGAGGGTCTGAGGATGCTAGTGAGAGTGGGTGGTTAGAATAACAATCTGTAAACGCAAACAGTCTCTCCTTGTGGCTGACTAAATTGGCTTCTCAGACTCACTCTGTCCCACTTGAAATGCTATGGGACATATTGAAGCCCTTAGTTTTCTATCAGCCCCTCTCCTCCTCTGGGCCTCCCTCCATCCTTCCATCACTGTCCCTTCTCTCACACAGCTGCAGTGCAGCACATAGGGAGGAAAGAGACCAGGCAGAATGGGAAGGGAGGAAGGAGGGGGCATAAAAAAAGACATATGTATGCATTGATATGTAGCAGGAAGTGTGAAAACATTAAAGAGTGATGAATAAGTGCAGTAACTGAGTGCTGCACATCTACGTATGGCAAACATATGAAAGACTGCTATTTGATGACAAGACAAAATGTTCTGTGATTCATGATCAGTAATTACATTAAATATGCATTGATATGGTTTACTGTTCATATGCAGAGTCTCTCTCACTTCCTCCCTCTTATCTTCATCCCTCAGGGGATACTGCTCATGCCTGTGGTCATGGCTTTGGTGACTCTGGTTTCTGAATGCTAGACAGTTCATTGACTTGCCCCGCGTAAATCTGCCTGGGTGGGAAACGATTTGTGGCCAGTGACATGTTCCTCGCGTTCATTTGTGCACATTCGGCACACATACACACACATGCTGGATTTATATCCAACCAACTTTATTGAGTTTTTCCCTATAACATCTCTATCATATTATACATATACACACTTAAACCTAACATAAAGTTGGACTTTTATAAGTTTTATATGGAAAGTTTACCATCAACCTTGACCTGGTGCTGAAACATAATTCAATGCGAGCCAGGTGTATTTAGTCGTCAGTGTATATTGGTCTTAGAGGTTAGAGAGGGTGCATGGTGAGGGGCCTGGGTAATAACTCACAGAGGTCTCACACTCCTCTGAAAACAGCACAACAAGCCCCACATCAAGGGAGCTTTGAGAAGGAAATGAGCAAAGAAAGAAAAGCACACAGCAGGAGCCGGAGGAGCCACATTTCCAAATTATTAATATTGTTTTTCAAAGTAATCCAAACACTCTCAGGGGATTAGGCAAAGGGGGCAGGGAGAGAGAAGGAAGCAGGTAGATTATCTGTCCCCGTGCAATTTTTTGGTTCAGCTGAACTGTCAACATATCAGAGAAAGAGAGGCAGGAAAAAAAACACAAAAAAAACAAGTAGTGGCCTTGCTTATATAAAGACTGAAAGCTGAATGAAACACTATCTTTATGGCAGGGTTACAGCGAGAACTGGAACTGGTGCTTTGGCTGTAGCTAAAAAAACATCCTCAGCTCTGAGTTTGTCGTTTTCATTCAGACTCTTGTTTTCTTTCAGCTAAAAGCAAGCTCCCCTGCCCAGAGAGCTGGCTAGCACTGGACACACAGTCACACAATGTGTTCCTTGCTCTCCCACTGCCAAGCTCCACACTGCTCAGGCTTCAAAAACAGCTAGAACCAGACACATGCCGCCACGGTGCTGTACTAATGGTCATAACATTAGCCGACGAGGAAGAGACAAGTCTAAAAAACACAATACAAATAATGTAACGCAGAAGGAGAGGCTAATGTGGTAGTAAATAGCAGTCTGGAGTTGTTTCAACAATAACAACCCTCTGAAATCAGAGGGATATTAACAAACCCCCTAGATTTCCCTCATTGAGGGGATGTTTTTCTCCCCGGTCCGTTGGGAAACACTGTTGTAGTGATGGGATAAGTTGTCACATTAAGCCAGTTGTGTACAACGTGGAGGTCCATCTTGCTTCAATTAAAAACTTCAACGCGTCTGGTTTTGATTAGGGGTCCTGGCAAAACCAAGGTGATTCCTTTCTTAATGAAAACCACCAGAGAGGCTGAGCAGTGCTAAAACTGGTTAACAAAGAATAATAGCTGAGCGGGGAAGGTATCTCACTCTCATCCTCCTTCCCCTGCCGTTTCCTTCCTTCTGGCCTACATAATACACATGCCAGATGGACAGACCTAACCTTGAATGGCTGCACAGGGTGATGGGGTAGGGGGTAAAAGGGTTTATGAAATCAATCCCTCTCCCCTAACACTTCTTTTATCCATTTTATTCCTGCAGTTTTTTTCTCACTCCCTGCTTGCTTTTTCACTTACCCATCCCTCCACTCTGTGTGGATCTCTGTGAATCTGGCATGTCTCAGCAGAAGCCGACTCATGTTTCCCCACAGAGGGTCTGAAGGTTTACTCCAGAGCAGAGGGCCTGCTTGCTGCAATTTGACGATGAACCATTGCTTCCCCTTCTTGGCCACAAAGTCACCAGTCACCTCATTCCTCATCTTGACACCAATAGTATTTCTTATTTACAAGCGCACTACATCTTATCTTGCGACCTTGTCACTCTATGAGTTCAAATTCCAGATAGATTGTAACCCCAGATGCTGACTTGAAACAATTGGCTTTGTTGTTCACATTCAGTGTGACAAAGCTCCTTAGCCTGCAGTGTCTGCAGTGAAGAGAGAGGGGCTGGTTGAATGACAGACAGTGACAGCTTAATGTATGCCTCCCTACTGTCATCTATGTCACAGAACACTCTGGTAGCCGCAAGTGTTTCTCTCATATTGTGACTTGGCCTGAAGCTCATGGAAATGTGTTGGTCACCAAGAGTGCAGAGATGCAGAAAGTAAGAGGCGCCAAAAGCAGTGAGAAAAGTTGGATGGGAAAGACACACACCATGTTTTTGCATAATGTTGGGCGTTTCTGAAAATGTGGTCTGATCTAATACGAGATTCAGCTGGTGACTTCGCAATTACCTCCTTTCATCTTTTTATCTGTTTTATTCTCTTATCTTTTATTGTCTCTCATTCCTTCATCTCTGTGATCAGGTCCTCTATAGGGCGGCATATCTGTGTCTCATCCCCTTCGACCTCAAAGAGGAGGAAGCCTTGAGGAGACAGACCAGTGAAATACAATGATGACAAACACACAGACTGACTCCATCTGATAGACTTTAGGAGTATTTCCTGAAGATGGGTCTTATTTTTTGTGCAAAAGACAGAAGTTGAAAGACCCATCTTAAAAAAGCAAAACAAAACCATTTAATTGTGTAGGTTTATTACCTACATTAATTCATGTATTTAACTTAAACATACAATATGCAACTTATGCTGTTAGAGGTCTCTAAATCAAAACAGTGAAAACAAAATATGTAGTTTGATGACATCACAACGAACTGAGGGATCATGGGATTTGTTTATTTCATATTTAAACAGTCACTGATGAAAATCTATCTGACTGACACAGGCAGAAATGTTAACAGATGATGTGATGTATTAAAGACTTTCTTCCTCACTCTTTGACTGGTGCTACTCTGGAAGTTAGTGGCATGCAAGAAAATGAAACAAGTTGCAGCCTTAATTAAAATTGCAGATTTTAGTTTGAGTTCTAAAAATAATCACCTACTTACAAACACTGTTAAAAATGAATGCATCCAAATGAAAACACAGAACACAATTATTGCTGCCGTGACCATGTCAAACCAGCAGGTGTTGTGATAAAGCTGACCCTAAAGCCATATCCACCAATCAGAAGCCTGAAAAGAGCTGTCAAACATGGACTTACTGTGACTTGAGTTTGAACGGTTCTGATCTAAAACATTCAAAGCTGAAGGCTGGGACTGGACTGTTGAATTATGCTGTTTTGCGGCACTGTAATGATGTTACTAAAGAGTTGCATTTATATGTCATGCAAAATGTCCAGTTAGCATGTTGTAGAGGTAAGTTAACCGCTGGCTTTTCTCATGATGCTGGTGTGGTAAGCCTCTAAACAGGTCTCATCTGAATGCTACTAGCACACTGACACCTGGGCCCTGTGTGCCAGTGCTCTCAGTTTTAAGTGCTATTTAATTGAGTAGTTTTAAGTACCTTTGGTTGTGTAAGTCAAATTTTGGGGATCAGGGCTGCTGACATGTGGGCAACACCAGGTCAGGTTTCCCAGGTCCTGGGTCAAAGGGACCCAAAAGAACCTTCTAACCCTTAAACAATCCCTTTTTAAAATCTGATCAAAAAATACATATTTAAAAAAAAAAAAAATTTTGTAAGTCACATTAAAATTGTTGTTTTTGTATTTTTTTAAAAACTTTCCTTAACTAGTATCTAAAGATGATTTACCTTGCCTTTCCCTAATGCAAAAAATGATTTGATCTGATGCCTTTTGACCTTTGTTTACCTTTGTTCACATCATCCACCTGCTGCCTGGACCCCATGTTCATCTCCAGCTCTCTGGTGCTGCCAGCCTCTCAAATTCTGTTTTCATCTGCAGCCTGAGTCCATTGCTCTCTGCCTTTCCTCTCTGAAACAGCTATTTCCATCTTCAGGCTCAGCTGTTCTTGTCAGAGGATATCTTGTGTTGAGTTGTCATTTAAACTGGATGATGAGGTTAAAGCCAGTGTTAGGCTGTGGCTATTACTGGCTGAAAACTTCAAAGCAAAGTTGGGGATGATTGCATGTATCTGGTATGATTAGAATCAAAGAATTCTGATGGTGGGGCTACCCTGTCATTGCAATGTATCTGGATATTGAAGGAGAGTAGAGCTCCTTTCGCTGAGTGAATGGAACATGCTGTACCTAATGGCCAGTCAGCACCTGAGGGCAGTTGGCACAGGATGGGGGCTCTTTGAAGATCACCTTGTCCAGGGCACGAGCAGGACACACGCAGGCCTGTTGGGGAACATTGCACAAGATTGTATTTGTTCTGTTATTGGTTACTTTTGTGGAGTTTGTTTTTGGTGGCTGTTTGAAGGAAGCAGCATTAGTCCCTTACTTAATAGTTTGCAAACCCATTTGTTGGTAATTATGGTAAGTACTGGTGCATGTAATTGGTAACTATGGCCATGTGTCAGTTGGTAACAGCCATGCATCCCCCTTCCTTGACTAAAGTGGTTGATCTCAACAGGAGACCAACCAGTTTGTTGTTTCAACATTAGTGTGGGGGAAAATGTTTGTGAAGACAGTGTCTATGGTTTCTGAAGAGTCGCCAGTTTCCTGGTTGCCTTTTGGCGCTGGTGGAGTCAGTGCATAAATATCCACCTCCAGCATCTATCCAAAGACCAGGGCTGATACTAGTCACATGGTAAAGGGAAGTGGTTAGGAACTTGAGCTGTGTTGCGGTCTTTTTTTGTTTTTGCCATTGTACATGTCCAGTACATGGATTTCTGTCTTTGTCTCATAGGTTTTTTAGAAACAAACAAGGTCAAAACTGTATGGTTAGTGCCCTTTTTGCCATCTTGCGTGTTAAATTGGTTTGTCTATGGCATATTACAAGATGGCAAGACTTGTGGAATCTGGTAGGTGAGGAGCTGAAGCAATTGTAGTGAGACAGTAATATCATCATTTGTTTAGTGTTTACAGCTCATGTCATGGCGGCTTTTGTTGTAGCTTGGGGTTTGTTTCATGTTGTGCTTCTTGGGACAACTTGGCTGCCAGTGAGCCTTTGTTTCAGAGGAGCCACTGAATAAACTACTTTGGTTTGACACTTTTGTTCATTCCAGTTTCTGTGGATTTATTGGCAGGAATTTTGTGAGGACTGTGAGTATGCTTTGTCTACATGCACCACACCATGATTGACACTTGTGATGATCTTCTGTGCCCATAATAAGACCAACACTTTGATGTGTACCTTGGATGATGGGTTTAAACCTCATTTCCTGATGATCATACTCATGTTTATGTCCTAACTCTCCTTTGTTCCTGCCACAACCAGATCCACATATTTAGGGTGGGTACAGTTTTTACATTGTTTCCTACAATATTTATACAAAAAATACCTTGTAACTGTACACTTCTTTTGTCATGCCTTTGATTATTGCTTTGCAAAATTCCTGAACCCTGCAATATGAAGAAAGCTTAGCACGTACAGGATATCATTTTGTTGCCTGGCTTCACTAAACCTAACAATTTCAATCAAGCTTAGCGGTCATATGATAGTTGAATTGAACTTGATAAGTCAACCCGGGATTTTACAGTGCAGACATGAGCTTGTTCACAAAAAAGGAGCTTTTTGCAGCATATAACCAATCACAAGCATTTAGAAGTCTACTGGCAGCAAAGAGGCATAGATGATAGGTGACAGGTGATAGACTCTGTGTTCAAGTAAAGACAGAAAATAACAAGGACACACCAAAGTAAAATATAAAAGCAACTAAATTTAAAAGACAAAAAAAATAAAATGTATTTTTTAATGTAATTAAACTAACATGTTTCTTAGATGTTTTCAGTCATGATCATCATGCTGTGCTCCACAGGATCTTTCATGATACCAATGCCATCTTCTCAGAGAATGGATGGGTCAAATTTGTCTGTAGGCAGTGCTTCTATACCTGTGATCTCCTATCTGGAGTACAACTGGTGTTAAGCATAAGCTACTGAGGCAATACTTAACAGTATGAAGTAATTCACCTTTGTAAAACTGAAAACCCAGGGAACTGTTAAGTTAAAAATCCTGTTTTGTTGTATAGGCCTTTGATTCTTTTGCTGGCAGGTTTTGTGTACCCTGTTAGGATCCAAGGTTGCTGAGTTAGTGATTAAAGCTGGTAAATAGTGATTGGAGGATTTCTGTCATTGTGGTGCATACCATCATTGTTTAAGGATATACATGTCTTACATTCCATCCTTGCAAAAATGTCACTAATGAAGAAAATATCAAAATCATTGAGAAGGGTGTTTTGCTGCATTTTAATCTGTAATTGCAAATTTTAGCTGCTTATAAATTGGAGAAAAATGATTTCACATCTTTGCTACACAAAGCCACTGGCAGCGTCTGGTCACCTTTGAGGTGGAATGTAATCTTGCATGTTACTTGATGTACGAGTTGACATCATTGCTGGCTTTCATTTGCTTTACTGGCTTTTGCCAATATTTAGTTTGTTAACTTGGAGAATAAAGTGGAGTGTTGCACCTGTGCACTCAAGCGGCACAACACCTATGCCTAAATCCCTGTCTAACATATATTATCCATAACTGTACTCTTGTTACAAAATAAAGCGTGCTTTCAGAAACACAAACATATGAAGACTTCCTGTGAATAATAAGACAGAGGCCAGTGGAAGTTGTTTTTGCATCAAGTGAAATATGTCTGCTGACATTTTACTTCAACCCGGGTGTCATAAAGTTTTCTGCCTGCTGCCAAAACCATACAGCAAATTCAAACCATTAGATGTTTGTCAAAAGTACATCATAAATATAATGTGCTCTTGCTCTGTCAGTAAATAAAATAAGTGTGATAAGTGGCTTCCCCTCTGTGGGGGTGACTCCACAGACTACAGACTCTTTGGTCCACCTGAGCTGCATGTCTTTAGTCTGAGGGGGAAATCGAGGTGCACAGACCCTGCACCAGGGGCTTCAAACTGAGACCCATCCAGCTGAGAGGACACAGTGCTGACTGCTTAGGCACCCTGCTTCCTTTGAGCTAACATAGTTCAAATGTTGACAATGGTGTTGACTTTCTTGAAGCTCATGGTTGTATATTGTGCACACACAGCTTTCTATTAGGCAATATGTGCGCGGGGGGGGGGGGGGGGGGGGGGGGGGGGGGGGGGGGGGGGGGGGGGGGGGGGGGG
>JAQNCA010000028.1:8224013-8238248 GCA_029783725.1 Acanthurus tractus | reverse complement strand
CAGTCTTTATTACAAATAAAAGTTTACTTTAGTGACACATTTTTAAATAATTTTGTGTTCAATAGGAACCAATGGAAAAAGGGCTGACAGCCTAGGGAAGATGCGAACAGTAACCATCACATTGTCAGTTTCAGTTTTTTGGGGGGGGATGTGTTGGCAGCAATAATATCGCTTCACTGAAGGAGTTTGAATAGTACTTTCAAAAGTGTTTTTGTAACCACTACGCAGTGTCAAATCCAAATGACAAACCAAGTGAAAGAGGCAATTTTGTGTAACTCTGTTTAGTACGATTGCACACAGACTTCTATGATCCACAGCAATATTGTGTTTCCCACTGGGGAAACCCGTACTAAAAATGTATGACCTCATCTGACTGAATGGTTTATGGTTTCTTTTTCTATGGTGGCTTTTCGCAGAAGGAGACATTTTGGGGGATGCCACTGAGTTGGGTTGCCCTTCGTCTACCATGGAAAAGGTAATTCTCCCCACTGATAACACATGGAAGCTATCAGTGCAGGACTGGAAGCTTGTGGTGTGGAGACTGTAAGCAGGAGCCTGCACACTCATGGACACATACATATAAAGAGTATGAGTTTATTAAACACTCAGTACTCAGGGGATACACAGTAGACAGAGTGTTTTTGTCTGAGTGGGTGTGAATTTGTGCGTCACTTGAAATTGAAGTGTGTTTGATGTGTGTGAGTGGTGCTCCTGTTATTCTCTATTTGACAGCTAAATCATCCCCCTCCTCCCTTTCCCTGTACATAACCTCAGAAGATGATTAGTTCATATTTTCCCCCAATTGTATGGACTGGTCCCTGCTGACGGGACTGTAATGTGTTTTATAGATATGCTACAAGTCACCCCGTAAATAGGTCAGCTGTCTGAAGTGTGATGTGTCATGTGTTCCTTTCCAGCTCTGAAATGTCTTCTCTAATGAGCCCTAGTGATTTTGGAGAGGAAAACACCACAGCCCTTTTTCCAATAAAGCCTCTCTCTGCCTCTCTGAGCCTCGCATGACAGAAACAAAAGCTGTTTGTCCTTCTGGGGATTGGTGTGTGTGTGTTTTTATGTGTGTGTGTGTGTGTGTGTGTGTATGTCTGTGTGTACTGCATGTGCATGTGTCTGTCTCTGCCATTCTTTCTTTCAGACTTCTGTCATGCTCTCCTATTCTTTCATCTCGCTGTGTTTGCTCAATAAAATCTTCCCTCATTACTACCATCAGCACTCGTGGAGAAGGCAACAAGAACTGCTGTGGTTGAGGTTGTGTTATTGTCCCTGTATGCCATTTTACCATTTAGTTAACACTGGACGTATCATATTAAAAAAAACCAAAAACTCAAAAGGTTTTTCAAGGCTTAAAAGTTATTTTGAATCTTGACCAATATTCTGTCAAAATTGCGGCATGAAATGATTTCCTCTGTATTGTGTAACCCACTAATTTGTTCTTCTTTTCCGTGAAAGTCTGTGGTAAATTGAACTGAAAAGAAGGGTAGACAGATTGAAAGTGTAATTGATAAAGCAAGGCAAAAACAGCTATAAGAAAATGAAGAGGCAGGAGATTGATTTTACAAGCCAAATCTATTACAGAGAATAAATATTTCACAATAGTTTAAAGAAGGGGGCGCTAACAGTGCCATGATGGCATCGCTTCTATTTGAGCTGACAGAGAAGAAAAAAAAATGTCTGCAAGATTGGTACTGTAATGTTATCACAGCCACCTAACTCAATACAGAGAATATTTAATACAACATCATTCACAGACTACACCATAAGAGTGTCAGCAATTAAAGCACAGGCCTGGTTAATACCATGTTTTCTCTTTTGATGAGTAACATACGCTGATGCTCAAGTCCACCCCCTTCTTCACCCTCTGTGCCTGCCTGCCTGCCCTTGTGCCATGGGTTCACTGGGCCCCATTCCCTATCTCTGCACCCGACACAGCCTGGGAGTGCACAAAGGGGGCACAGTATCTCTCCTGTCCATCACTGTATCAGAGGGAACACATTTCCCCCAATTTCTGTGACTCTGCATGCTGCGATGCTCTAGCGCTGCTCTGTATGACCAACAGCTTTTGGCATGAAAATTAAAGTGCATTACTATCTCCATTATCATGGTTGCTGATGCATTAAACACTTATGATAGGAAATGTCAGTGGCCACTATGCGTCTGTTTCTGATGCAGTGTTGGCCACTGAATCATGACTACCGGCTTTACTGTTAAAGACGTATTTCCCAGAACTTTTACCAGTGACAGAGGGGATTTAATAGGAAATCTTTGTTTTCCTTTTGATAGTTAGTGTTTTCCTTTTCCTCTGCTTCGCATTTCTTAGGAGAGCCTGCAGTATTAATCAGTGACACACATGTGAGCAGGGTTCCCCCTGAGCCTTTAGGTAAACAGGCTTAGCAAACAATTTCCACATTTTTTTCTGATTTGCATGGGAATTTAGAAGAAAACAATCTTGTACTGTTACAAGATTAATCAAACACAACGTCTATGTAGTCTTCATTTGGAGAATAACACTCCTAGATGCTTGAATGGCCCTTTGGGATTCCTCCTCTCTCTTACATAATGCAGCCAAATGTTAAAAACAATGTGAGGATATTATTGAGGTATAAATCACTCACTAAAGGAGGCATTATGAGTCAAGCAACATTTTGCTGGTTGAAATAACAGTCAAAATACATGATTTTTATGTCAGGGATAATACAAAGGCTCAGAAAGTCATATTTCTCATTTCTAAAAATCAAAAATTCTCTTTTCCAGTAGTTAACATCAAAATGGAGTGAAAGAGGAGATGACTGTGCAGCCTTTTTTGTCTTTGATGAGAGGATTTGTCATTAGTCAGCTAGAACTTATTCTTTTACACCAAGTATGAAAATACATGTCATAAACAATAGAGCTCAAGGAATGGACCTGAATGGGGCTCGGCTCTGCATGATCGACCCATCGAGTCAGAGGAACGTGTTTGAAGTTCATGTTGGGGCATTATGACGTGGAAGATAATAAGATCCCTGCTTCTGTCGTGATGACCCACTGCATGTATGGGCACATCAAGCTTTCCAGCCAGGCAAGAATGTGGCTATTGAGCACTGCCCATGACGCAAAGTGGGTGCCAGTCCAGTCGAGCAGCACCCTGCAGCTGGGCTCAGCAGATCAGACATGATTGGAAGTGAGTGTACATTTTGTGGGTTAAGGTCACAAAGGCACTGCCTGTGGCCCCCTTGGTCTGTACATTTACACAGAGGGCACAGTCATGGTTCAGTAACCTTTTCATCCTGTCATCCATTCACTCACTCATCTTATTCTCTCCATTCTTTAATTATTTTCTGTGACATAAGCCTACATTTGTAGCCCCATTTTTCTGTCCTCCATTACAGAGCACACAGGGGTGTTACACCCCTCACTACACGGCCGTAAGCGAGCCGCCTTGTTTCAGAGGTACAGCGTGCCAGCGTCCTGGGGATCTCACCTCATAGCAGCATTAAGCTATACACATTCAGTTCATTCACTGACACATTAACCTCTAAATGAGCTCTGCTGTGGGGCCCTTAATCTGTCTTTGGCCACACAGGCACTTTAATTCTCTCACACGCGCTCACAAACAAACACGCACACACACAAACACACACACACATAGACTCAATGAAAGGCACCCGAGGGGTCAAGGGGCAGGGTTTGACCGTTAGTGCTGCCGACACTGAACTCATTTAACTCCCCGCTGAATGTTGTGCGCAATGTGTGCTTGTCTGTGTGCATAAATGTGTGTGTGTGTGTGATCGTAACTGCATTTGTGCCAGAGGAGAGAGGAGAGAGGAAAGAGGAGGAGAGGAGAGGAAAGGAGAGAGGGCATTTTCATATGGGTGGGGAATTCACATGTATAAGATGCTGGCAGCTCCCATAGTGTTGCAGTCAATGGAATTTTTGGTTAATCCTCATTGAAACTGGGAGCTCCTTTCATGTTAGGACGCCAAAGTGACCCACTGTGACCTTTTGTCCTCTCTCTTTGAGGCCTCGCTCTAACAATTAGCCCACGCTCACAATACCGACGCATGGAGAGGCGGACACTAGTGTTCCTACGGCTCCAATATCCCTCCAGGGTCTGGGGAGCTCCATCTTCACCAACCAAACTGGCACATCCTGAATCAAAACAGGGTGCAAGACGAAGAAAGGGAGAGAGCGAGAGAGTGAGAGGGAAAGCAGGGAAAAGGGGAGGGGGGGGGGACAAGTGAATAATAAAGGAAATCCTTGAGACTGGTGATGGAGGGAAAAGGAAGGAACGAGGGAGGGAAAGAAAGAATGAGAAACAGAAAAATACCAGAGCAGCAGTCAGCATGGCGGATAAAAGCCACTCTTAAGATAAGGTTGGCACAAATATGTTTTTGATCGTGTCACAGGGTCCACAGCAAACTTTGGAGAGGTTGCCAACTCAGAACCACAGACGTGCACAGATGTTTGAGATATTAATGTTCACACACATCCAGGATGGGTGAATTACCTTACATGGTTGTGTGTTTGGCAGAAGTCTGCAACAATGTGGGATGGAAACCCACACACAGACACACATGCAAAACCCCGCTTACACAAGTGATGCAGATAGGTATCAGCGTCCTGATCAACCTATCAAAAATCTTTGACCTTTCTATACAAAGATTACAGAGGCAGGCTGAGAAATCAAGACAAATTACCCTAGATGTTTATGTTTGTTTGCTGGATTAAGTGTGTGCTTAGGTAAAAGCAAAACACATACAAAGAGAAAGTATGAAAAAGTGAGTGTGTGTGTGTGTCTGTTTGTGTGTGTGTGTCTGTGCGCGTGCACTTTATTGTGCAGATGCTAACACACACGCATTCATTATTCATGAATGTGTGTGAATGCTTGCCAAAAACATATCGTTCAAACAAAGGCCATTTCACAGTGTGTGGGTGTCTGTGTGTGTACACTTCAAAAAACACATACTCACTGAACTCCTGTCATACCCTTCCAACATATGCTATGAGTTTGGCCTGTGTCCCGAGGAGCACTGCCACATGACTGAGAGCCCAGACAGCCCCAAACAATCAAATGCTGAATTGCACTCAAGCACTGGAGTCATTTGAAATGTGATATGGGTAGTATAGAATTCAACCATATAGCCACAGATTTTTCGATTTAAATTAACTCTCTGGTCTGATAGCTTTTCATCCTCGTGGCTTGAATGCCTGAAGCATTTTTCAGACATTGGTGAAAGAAACCTCAAGTTCTCCCCGGTATAAATCGCATTTTCTCTGAGCACTGAACCTTTCCAAGAAGCCTCAGGATGCTTCCAAGTTGTAGTGCACAGAGTTGCATTGTTATATGCTTTCAGACAAATAAACAGTCTGAAAACACTGTTTTCTCTTGGTGTTTAAAGGCACTGAAACAAAAATCTCACATAGGGTCGCAAACACATAGCAAAAATATGGCAAGAAATACTCTCTATAGCTCCCAACTTACAGACTTATTTTTTATAATACAACTCAAAATTTCAATTAGTTAGTAGGAATAATCTTGTTCAGTTTTTCTTCAGTAATGTTTTTAAAAAAATAGAAATTTTCTCATCTGTCTCAAAACAAGACAAAGCCCAAATGAGATGACGTGTATCAAGAAAATTCAAGAGAAAGTATGTAATTACTCAGTGCTTTGATTATTATTTTTTGCTGTTTGACATTGTTTCTCAGTGGTTGAAAAAGGGGCTGGAGGCCTGCACTCTTTCTCTTTCATTGAGAAACTTTAAAAATTATGAGCTGTGTGCCCTGGCATTCACAGCTGATCAAGCTAGGATCATCGATTACAAAGCAGAGTGCATCAATTGGGCTAACAATTAGCATTGTTGGAGGAAAAATTATGTGAGAGATACTCAAATATAAATGTTTAAGACTAAAATAAGACGTCTGTTGTGCACCAAAAATGGTAAATGTCAGATGTATCGGATTGGTTTGTTTAATTAGCGTCTTTAATTTGTTTATGTTGTTTGCTTGCTTGTAGCTAACATAGAATTTGTGTTTATGCTACATTGTTGAAAAAAAAAAAAAACACTTCTGTGGTGACAAACTTTGCACTGATTAAAGTCAGTGTTGTGTACAGTCAAAGTCTTGCATTTTATTGTGCATAGACAAACGAAAAAACATTTTTTTGGGGAAATCTTTTATATTACATAAGCTGACTTGTAGGATGTACATTTATTTGCTGTTGTTGAGTTCAGATTAGAGTTAGTTAATGAGGCAGGTCTCAGAACAGTTTTTCTTTGCACTCCCGTTATTTGATACTTGTTTTCGGCAGAAGAAACAATGAAAGTATTTCGTCAGATGTCACGCAGAGTGAGTTTGTCTCTTTCGCAATTCAAAGCTTTGTTCATCAAGGCTTTCTCTCAATGCATTCGCACAAACACAAGCTCAGGGGCACACACACACACACGCACACACACACACACACTGCACCTTCCCTTGGTAGCTGGGCTCTCTGAGTCAGTGCTCTCTGTGTGTTTTTAATTATGCGCCCTCTGATCGCCCTCTCCTCGGCATCTGCAGATTTCTCTCCATCTGTAGCCTGGCTAACGGACATGCAGCCATATTATAGGTGGAGAGGGGAAGGGCAGGATTAAAGAGGGGCTGTATGGTAATAAGGCCTGCTGAAAACCTCTCTCCCTGCCTCCTTTTACCTTGCACTAACACATGTTCACAAAGGAGCTGTTGTTTCTTTGTAGTGCAATGTAGCAGGTTGTGACAACGCTGCTGCCAATACAGCTGTGTGTGCGTCACATTTTTCTGACATAACATCAAGCAGACACATAAATGCACACACACGCAAAAGGGTGAATGGGAATGCACCTCCTGGGTTCTTGCGACCATTGACGGCAGCATGTACCTCCCCATTCACCATTCATGCCTTTCTTTGTATTGTTTTCTTCGACAGCTTGTGAATCCGTGTAGTTCTCTCTCACTCACGTCAGGATAATGTTTCAGTGTTTGTGTACCTCGTCTGAGACTTCAAAGATCTCGGCGCACCAAATCTCCTTTAATCGTGGCTGAGGAGCCATTGTGTTGATGATATGGTTATGACATTATGCCTTTATGATAAATCTCATCAACGCCAAAGACAGTTAAGACTAATCCACTGAGCACACACGCTCAGCAGCATCACTTAACTCTCTCAGCAGCTTAACAAAGCATGGCCTGTCTCCTCACTTTGCCTGTGTTTTCTAGCCTTAATGAAGGGTTACTGAGGCATCAAGGAGGCCCGCATGTGTGCGTGTCTGTGTGTACATACATGCACTCACATACAGACAAGCAAGCGCACAAGTTAAAATCTGCGTTTCTGTGAATGAATCTGATAAATGCGCTTTGTTCAGCTCTTGGATGTTAATCAACTGCTATTATCCGACTCAGTACAGTTTGTCTGAGAAGGTAAAAAAATGTCTGAATGTTGACAGAGACACTTAATGTTGTTTAGAAAAGTAATCTTCTTAGCCAAGTTAAATATCTCTGTTCACATATTCAGACAGTAATATTCATCTTTAGTTTGGAGAGGCTTACTAGAAATACATGGGCAGAAAAACATTTTGTTTTCATCTGCCCCTCTGTTGATTCTTATGAGTGCTTATCTGCGGAGCACCCACCCTGACTGACTCCTCTGTACTCTATTGTATTCCAGCTAATCCACAAAGACCAAGTTGAGGAGTTGTAATCTGAAGGAACACCTCATTCTACCTCATCCACAGGCACATGTAATGAAACTCCTCCTTTGATGAATAAGTTGATAAGAAACCACTATTTATGGTAAGTTATTCAAACCGAGCTTAGGAGGGTGGAGGGATGAGTTGTTCTTACAAGCACACACTGTACAGAGTGATAAATAGCAAAGAATCCTCCTTCTTTCTGTTAAGGCTCTCAATGCTTGTCTATCCTCATCTTTTACCCCATATCAGTTTGTCTATGAGAGTCATCTGATTGTCTTCATGATCTCCCCCAGCCCGTCCTCCTTTCCCCTGTTGAATTCCTCTTATCTAACTTTTCCCGTTGCCAAGCAAGAACACCAAAACTGATTTATGCAGTGACCATCAAAAGACAGCAACCATTCTTGGCTGCGGTGAGAGAAAGGATGGAGTCTCATGGGCCGGTCAGGAGAGTAGGAGGGCAGGGGGGATGCTGGGGGGGATGTTGGGGAATGTGACCAGACTGAGTAAACTTTAAAAGATCTCCCCCAGAAATTTAAAAATGATATGCTTTGAATAACATTTCCCAATAATGTTTTTCACATTTGTTTCATGATAAAAGAAAGAAAGAAAAAAAATCTGTGTATATCCAAATGTGTGAAACATGGGTGAAACATGGGTCTCATCTCTTACTCCACTGAAAAGTCCATTCTCATATGGATGTATTATATGTACTTGCATGTACTGTATTGTATTTTGTATATCAAGCTTTGAGTCAACATGCCACTTACCATAACCCAGTGGTCCTTAAACTCAGAGCTGCTGGGGGTTTGGGGCATAGAGACTCTACATGGGTGGGGTGTGGATGACCAAGTTGAAAGAATTGATTTCTGTAAAGAAAAAAACAAACAAACAAACCAAGATTTTTTTTGTTGCTGCTATTGTGCTGACCTCACTATTTTTCTGAAAACAAACTGTATCATTTTGAGTTTTTCACTGCCTGATAGCCACTATTGTGATAATATTGTGGCATGGTTGACAAAAATAACTGACCTACAACACCAATGATCAATGACCATATGAGAGCTCTAATAAGTCCTGAAAGCTTTGGAAAAGCATGGTCAGATGATGTTGAGGACTACATGAACATGATCAGTAATGTCCAGTTTTATTAAATATAATAAATGTAATGATCCATTACCTACATGATCTGCTCTTGTTTTCTGCCCTGTGCTATTTTTTTTAACTATGTTTTTTCAGGTCCATTATTTTAAATTGAGGAAACAATTTTTTGTCCTAAATGGTAGTTGTATGCTTCGCTAAGTCAGTTTCTCAAGACAGTGCTGCCAACTTACATGAATGTGCGAAACAGCTGGAAAAAAACAAATCAAAGTCAGAAAAAAAGCATTAATATGATTTTAGGTTGTTAAATATATTAATATTTAGATTACCAGTATAGAACTATGGTTACTTGCATGGTAATTTTGGAAGATCTATGTTTCCACAGTATTAATCCATCAGTGCAACACCATGCTCATGTCTTATGCACCACTTTCTGTGGCCCTGGGTCTCTCTTTTTGGTAGCCTTTTCTTCTGACTTTCATCCATAATGACTTTGCTTTGCCATTTCTGTCCTCAAGTTAAGCTGCTGTTAACTTAACCTTTTCCAAAGATATTTCACAATAAAAGCACTCAGGGGAAGGGAAGGGATTATGTGTCCCAACCACTGGAACGGTTTTAATGTTAAACAGATGAAGGAAGTGTTGAGTTTGTATTAACAGCAAACCACAGCAACATTCAAATTAACACAGCAAATGGAAGCAAATCAGAGAATAAGGAGGCTTTTTCCTAAAATATTTTAGAACACACAAAAAGGGAATATGATAAACTGTTGCTTCTAGCAATGGCCTGGTACTCTTTTCAGTTAAGAAACAAAGAAGCCATTTGTGGCACTTTTTGACTATTTACAGTACAACATAAGGTTCAGTATCTCAAAATAAAATGTTTTGCATGTTGTGTTGATCGACCATGTCTAAAGGAAAATGAGTTCATATGTGTTATGAATGGCCACACATGAAGGCAAAGCACAAGGTCTGCAGTCACAGCCTCCCTCAAGCTCTGTCCAAAAATTCAGTATCATTAGCGTGTCTATGAGGTCTTGTTGTGATTAATTGTACAAATTCTAAAGGTTCAGACCTTTGGACAGTTTCTCCTTGAAGGAATTCACAGTTTTGTACTTGTTGTAGCAATATGTCCCCTCATCTAAATCACAGAATGGAGAATTTGCAAGAATCCAAAAACCAAACAATATGGTTGTTGAAGAGTACCAGCAAGATAACTGGACAAACACATGGCTAACACAGTAAAACACCCACAGTTGTGTTCATTTTAGGCACCAGAACTACTTGGTTAGGTTAAGGAAGATCACGGTAAGGAATAAAACAGGCTAAAATGTATTTAGCAATTTAGTTACATACTAAATATTATGATTGATATTATCATAATATTCATTGATATTATGCACATGACATAAGTTATGACATAAGTTATGTACTGTATCTGACTTCATGCTTCAGTCTCATCATATAATGAAGGCCATGAGAGGTTGCTTCCTAACAAGAAGTGTTAATTTGGGTCCTAAAATGCTTGCACCCTTATGTCCGTGTTTTTAAAGACAAGGATCAAAAGAGTAAAGAAGTTCTCACAACAGGAGGGATAAAGGATTTGAAGAAGACCTTATAACCCTGCTATACTCTCACTCCTCTTTAAACTTGGCCAAACTGTGCCTGAAATGGTTGCTAGATTGCTTGTTTCCAAAAATTACAAAAACTGTTGGATGCATTGATGGAAAGAAGGTTTCAGACACTGTTAGGCACTTTGTTTGAAACATACTGTAGTTATTATGTGACAAAGAAAATGATTTAATGGTTTCAGTGAAATGATGACTACAGTTTGAAAATTGGGGACAACCCCCCCACCCCCCCCCACCCCCCATCTCTGGGACTGGCGTTCAGTGAAGTTAAAATTTGGCAATGTAATTGGCACAGCAATGCAATTGAATCTTGGTGTTGCACAATGACGAATCTTAGATTTACTTTCAAATGCCAAATAGAAAATTTCAAGGAAAGATTTTTTTTTTTCTTTTTACTGAAAATGATCAGGAAAGCTAATGCTGGCTGATTTCATCAAGTGTAATGACTCGGCTTGCTGTCTGTTTGTGTGTCTGGTTCATAATGATGAGATCATGGAGGTCAGATATAAAAAAAATGGTAGGAACACTGATAAGATCAGAAAAATGATTCATTCCATACTAGTAAAAATATTTTAGTTGTTATGTGTGTTATTTGTAGTGGGCATGATTGCTTCCTTTGTTTTAGTTCCATCCTGTTGTCTCCGGTTTATTTCTGAAGGTGTGGTCAGATCCGGTCAGGTCCGGTCAGATGCGGGTGGGTCAGTTATGTGGTGTTAATCAGACCTCTCAGAGACTGCAGAGGTAGACAACAGATGCTGGTAGGAGTGAATCACTCAGCACTGAATATACCACATGTCTGGAATACAATGACCACTCAGTCCAGACACAATACCCACACATAAACATGGCAAATACGCCAACTCACTGGCAACACTGGCATATTACACACTCTGCTGTATGATTAAACACAAACACACATACACATACTCACACACACACTCACACAGACATAAAGTTGGTAGGCAAAAACAAACAACATAAGAAAAAAGAGAGGGGTTGCCCCACCATCTCCTCAGGATTATGACATTCACAGATTCACATGTATTGGTTTCTCTAAATAATCTTTCACAATGCCAACTATGTCATTCTTTTGCTCCATCTTTTTCTTCCCCTCGTTCTCTTGTGTTCCTGGAAGCTTATTTGGAATCACAGTCAGACAGCAGTGAATCAGTGAGACAATGAGCCATGAGATAAATCCAACCCATAGTGGTGTTTTCGTTGGTCATATGTTGTTCTTGCTCGAGGTGTGGTGGTGTTAGGGTGGTTGTGGTGAGGGGAGGGGTCATCCCTCTAATGTCTTCCTACACGGAAAAGACCCTTTTACCGTCAACTCTGGGGCTCTAAGTCATTTCCAGCACCTCCAGGAACATTTCACACATTGGTTAAAAAAAGCATTTAGTCACTTGCGCACTAATGCAGACACACAAACACAATTGCTAACATCTTGCAACCCCCCTCCCCGCTCTTAAGCACATACAGACTTACAGGCACACACACAAACGACAGCCTAATTATACACAGAAGTTGCTAAGGCCATTTCCAAGATGCTATTTACACGTGTATTTATTTGTCTTTTTTCAAATATTCGATTTATGTCTCAGACTTACTGGAAGCGCATGCTGGCAAGTGCCAGGGAAAGCATTTGGGTCCACTTTAAAAATGATATGAGGCCAGACAGACTGAGAGATGAAAGGAGTCAAAGGCAAACAAACAAAACACAATGAAATGCCATAATACAGATCAGAATGGGAAGGGAATACATGGGGAAGAGGAGATGAAGAAAAAAGGAGAGGAAGGAACAATTTGCTGTAAACGTCTTTGGTAGCAAATCGCAACCAAATGGACCAGTGAATGAGTGGCGCAATGGTGAAAGTGCTGAGAGATCCTTTGCTGTGATGACTGCATGGATGGATGAGAGGGAGCTGCGTGAGATAATAAACTGTAAAAAGCTTGCCCATTGCTTTCCAGGAATTACAGCATTCAACAGTCGGCGCTGTTAACATGATTCCTTCCAGGGGTGCCTGGCTAAGAAGGGATTGTAACCCGATAGGCTTGAACTTTGTTCAATATGTTGAAAGTGAATGAGTGTATGTGTGTGTTTGTTTTATCCTGTGTCCAAGCCTCTGCTAACTTTGTGCACTCTATGCTGGTGCATTAAGCGCCTGGTGTCTAACAGCAGAGAGTCGGGTGAGTCCCATAGCAAAGTTTCTCCCCCTGAGCTTGGCAAGCATACACACACACTCACAGGGGAGGTTCAACAGTGGCTAGAGGAGGGCAAAATCCAGCAGCATTTTCTTATTTATGGCCTATAAAATCCCATGTAATTTGGTGGTTAACTTTAATGGGTAATGGGTGAAATCCCTCTTTGTCTTCCTCTTTAATCGTTTCCACATTAAATGGGGCAACTGTCAAAATAAGATGATGTCATCATGTTAGGTCACCACTTGCTGCCACCGTCCAACACTTGACTTTAAGTACTTATACAGCATGTGGCTTTTTCAAAAGAGAAAGTCAGATTTTGCCATTTCTTATAGGTTTCTTTTACATGTAAGGAGGAAATTGCAAGGAATGTTTTAGTCATCCTTTGAGGGATACATTGTAGGTAGTTTTCAACATATGAGCTGCAAGCTTTAATTGTTGGAGCCAGACTGAGTGATAGAAAAGGCTTCAGTGGTGCTACAGTAAAATGAAGACTGACATATGCAGCCTACAGTAGCCTGTCTACTGTGGCATTGTGGCTAATGGTTCATGTTATTTTTCTCCATCAAACTAGGATGAGAGAGATCCTCAGCTCTGTAATGGTAACTTTATGTGGCCAGAATTCCACTGCTTGCAAGTCTACTTCGATGGTAATGCGGTGGACGATTTTATTCATAGAGACATTCGGGGAATACTTGTGCACAGCTGAATTTAGTTGTTCCATCTGCAAATGGGCTTTAGTATGCTAATGCTGCAAGCCCCATAAAAGTATCTGTGCGCTCTCTCTTTCCAGCTCACCATCATCTTATTATGTGGATCAAATGGCAAATGCTTGGACTACTACCCTCGATTTGTATATGCACTGAGCTTTTATATTTAAATGGTCATATTCAGTCCTTCAACATGCTGGAAGCAGCATTTAGGATTGAATGGAAACATCATTCAAACATAATGTGGAATTATTTTTTGGGTTTGATTTTCAAACTGTGAATTTAATTTGTATGATCATTAAGACCCTTAAAATGTAGCTACAGTTCATTGCAAACTTGAATATTTTGTGAATATTGATGCTGTCCTGAACCTGTGCCATGGAATTCTTGAAAATTCTGTTAACTGTGAGATTTATTTTGACTCGATAGCTTCATTATTCAATGTTTTTATATTAACAATGATCAATTTACCAATGAGTTTTTGATTGTAAGTGACACCATAATTGTTTTTTAACTTGAAGTTTTTCAAAGCTCTGCTTTTTTAAAAATGTACCTTCATTATTTGTTGCTAGCTGTTGAAAATTGTCCTATTTTTTCATGACCCTTTATTAAACGCTAAGGGAATGTTACAAAAGCAGGCAATCAGACAAATTTCAGCAAGTCCATTTGTGCTAATGCATGTCAATTTTATATTTGTAAGTAAAAATGAAGGTTAACATTTTTCAAAAGTCCAGTAGTTTTTCAAAAATCTTTTTTGACCCAATCTATTTGATTTAGTTGTATGCATACCCTGGACTCCTTTTTTTAACCTTTGCTTTTTACTTTCAGGCGTCATTAGGCTAATTTGGTAGAACAGGACTTGCTTAACCTCCTGAGACCTGAGCTTTTATTTGGTGTGCTTTTT
>JAQNCA010000028.1:8204938-8221933 GCA_029783725.1 Acanthurus tractus | reverse complement strand
CCCCCCCCCCCCCCCCCCCCCCCCCCCCCCCCCCCCCCCCCCCCCCCCCCCCCCCCCCCCCCCCCCCCCGCCCCCGGAAGAGTTTGTCCCATGTAGACAACTGCAGATGGCAGCAAACCAATGTGGTGTCTGAAAAAAGGGAGGTATTTCTCCAAACTTCTCTGAGCATGCATTAACAGGAATGCCATAACTGAATTGCTGATGTTCCACTGTGACACAGAAAATAGTTTAAGTGTCTTTAAGTGTTTTAACTGAATGCAGTTAAAACACTTAAAGATCTTGTAAAATAAAGTAAGCCTACAACTTTTTCTCCTTTTTTCTGCTGCTGCTGCTTGTACTCAGGTCACTGTGACCCAGACAAAATCCCCAGAGGTAGCCAAAAAAAGACACATTCTGCATGGAAATCCTTTGGCAGGAGATTTGAGACATCAACTGATGGTAGGAAATTCTGTCATGTTTCATAGTAACATGTAATCCACTCTCATGTGCTTAAAAAACCTCTTAGTGTGGCATAATTCTGATATCACAGCAACAAGGATGATAATCATTGCCTCAGCTCCAACCATCCACAGGAATGTCTGGGCATCACGCAGGTGATAGCAATTATGTCATCTGAGCCGTTTGAGGTCATATCCTGTGTGACATCATGATATCATGATCCTTCCACTAAACAAATATCCTTAAGTATCATTGAGACAGGATGACTTCATCTTTAAATATTGTTGTAATACACTCTGTAAAAGAATGAGGGCATCGATGGCCTGTGAATACCACAAAACCACAGGTGACCCTTTGGCCTTTTTCTCTCTTCTTCCTGCTGAAATGTGTTGACAATTCTTTTTAAAAAATCATTTAGTTTTGTTTCAGTTCTCCCTGAAATAAAATTTACTCTGATGCAATTTAAAATTTCACATTTTCAAATTTTTCCAGAACACGCAGTCTTGGAAGTAACTTTGATCTACAACTGCTTTTCTACAGAAATCAAGAGCTTTAATTTTTATAAGTTAAAGAAATTATGATAAAATGGAAATTTTAGGTAAAAGCACGGTGACACTAATGTGACATCATGATGAAATTGGTCTGTTGATCCACGTGATTTCAAAACATTCCTTTCCCAGGCCATCTCTGAGCCTAAAGTCCAAAATCTAGCAAATCAAACAGAGTTATCTGCTCAAGGGCAGCCTGTTCTAAGCAAAGTTTTTTGCTCCCTACAATTCACTTGAAAATGACTGTTTCCAGTGGAAATGTGTGTGCATGAGTGTGTGCTTGTGCATGTATGTTAATGTGTGCAGGTATTTTAGGTGTTTTTGTCTGAGTGCAGGTATGTGCATAGGTGACTATGTGCATCAAAGTTTGTCAAAATGTGTTAATAATGGAGCAGGAAACAGGAAATGAAGCAGGTGGAAGTTAAGGCAGAGAAGAGGAGGGGAATTCTTTGAATGACATATCAATTTATGAATGAGTACTGAAAAAAATCTGTTATATTATGTTTATTGACAATTTTGGTTCTCTGACCTTTGTCTATTAGAATTCTTGTTTTATACTGCTCTTTTTTCACGACCAATGGTTGTGATCAGACAGCTGTGAGATTTTCTGGTAAACAAGAACTTAATTAGGGTGTCAGACTGGAGTAGAAAAAGAGACAAAGTATAAAGGGCACTTTTGTAAGGAGGACCCACAAAGACGTTAGAGAGAATACTTGTGGATTTGGGGAGGGACACATACAGAATGCGTTTATACAGGGTCCAGAATTTTTAGGCTACACCCCTGTAATTGTTACCTATGAGGAATGAGGAGCACTGAGTGATAAGTTTCAGTAACAAAAGATTTTTGATTTGGTGGCTAAACTTTCAATGTATTATTCCTATAGGATCATAACTTATTATTTTGCAGAAAATGTAACTGTTATTACAGATAATAAAATGTAATTATCTGTAAAACTAAAGAATTTTGCTGATGAATTTGATAGAATCTTTGTTTTTTTTTAAATGCATTAGAAAATGAATTTTGGGAAGCTTCAGATAATAAAACATCAAAAACTAACTGAACCTACTTCACAAGATTTTATGCCCTTTTATCAATGAAATTCTATTGAATTTGTGAATGAAGGCAAATCTGATCAAAGTCTATGCCCATGGGGAGGGAAAATTGGACGGTAGAGTGTGAGCAGTTGGAAAGGTTTAACAGTTAGCAGGATTGGATGTTGGTAGATTGGGTTCATGGGGTTTATGACCACGTCATCTACTCTCTCCACCAATCGCTGTCAGGGTGGAGTTTTCTCTCTTGTAGTTGGTGCTCTGTTAATCATCAGCCCCATAGACAGTATCTTGGTGTTTGAGCTTCCTATGCTGGACTGTCCTCCACACATCCTGTTCCCAGTAATACTAGCCAAGCTTTTTGAGTCAACCTCAGAGGCTTGGATATAAATCTGTTCATGCATGCCATGAGCTGCACAAAAAGACCCACTCAGCATCTTAGCCAGAGCCAAAGAAAGCTGCTGAACTATATATGAAAATTAAGAAGAATGGTGCAACATTTATCAAGTTTAGTAAGACATGCTTTAGATTTATTGTTAATATTTTTCTCCCGACATATTTAAATACTCAGGTATGATCAATGTTTTGCCAGCATTTTTTTTGTTTTTGTATTTTTGTTGTTGTTGTTTGTTAATTTACATAAAAGTGAAATAAAGATATAAAAAGTGTCTGGAAACATATATACCTTTATTTCCTCATTGAAAAATTCTGAATATTTGAATCACAACCCATGTGCTTCACTTACTACCACTGTGGGAGAGCTGAGCTAATCAGATAGCACTAGAGGAAACACTGGAAAAATAAAGACAAATGCTGTACGTTTGAAACAAAGACTGAAGCTCGTGTGGGACCCCATGGTGGGACCCAAATGAGGAGTCTATTGTGCACCAAAATTCGCCACCAGTCGACACACAGTGGTAACTGTAGTTTGCATCTTTTGTTTATGTTGTTCGTAAGTTTGTTAGCTTGTTAGCTTGTGACTGACAGTGGCTGACCAGCAAATGGTGGCTGCTTTAATTTAGACTCCCACTTTGGGCTAACATGTCCACTCTATGCTAAAGGTTTCAAGTTTGTTTGCCAAACTTTTGATTTTGGCAGATACAAGTCAGTGCAATTAAGGTCTTACATTTTTATTGACATAATCATTATTATAAGAATAACACATTCTAATGGAAGGGGAGTTTGAATTTCTATATATATAATTAATATAGACTTGATATACAGAGTTTATGTGTGTGTGTGTGTAAATTTGTATATGTATATATATATATACATATATATATATATATATATATATATATATATACATACACAAAAACAATGTAATTGATTTAGACCTCTTTATGGTGAATATGGAAAGAGAAATAATCAAGCAAAAAAGACAGCTTCAGTTTACATTTAGTCATGTTGATATTGTTTGAAGCCAGACAAGTAAAAACAGAAACCTATCCTTACCTTTCCCTACCCTAAAACTCTCCCCATTAATTACACATGAGAAAGTGGCAGTGTTACTTTAGGTTACAAAAACTGTTGATTCAGAATTATTGTATGATAGAGTTCTCTAGCAATCATATGCACCGTAATGATGGATAAACTAGGCCTGTGTTATTGCTTTCACAATTGCTGCATTTTAGTAATTATCAGCTTCTCTCAAAAAGTATTTGACAACTTGATTATTGTGGGAGATATATTTTTTTTCACAATAACAATGATCAGTTTTCTTCTCCAAAGTCTTAAATACAACCAGTAAAGGGTTAACTAATTGGTAGGTAAAATGACACAGTCTTTCATTGACTCTGAGTGGCTGTTTACAAATGATCCGCGATCTGACTAAACTCCCAGCAAGCCTGTCTGAGCTAGAGATGCTTTTTAACTGCAGTAACAATGTCAGTGCTACTTTCATGTAAAAATAAGTTGTATGACTAATTTACGACTGTTGGAGAAAAGTATTTTTTTACAATGTTAATTGTAAACAAGCATTGGAACATCAGCCATATTTTTCTAGCCCTTGTTCTTGCTGCATGTCCGCCTTTTGCAGACCAACCTGTGCTGGTTAGAATCATGCATGACAACTATAACGTCAACAAGTACTACTCACAGAGCCCCCAGCTGTAAATTCATTGCCACCATTATTCTATTTTTTTTTTGAAAAATGATTACAAACAGAAATACATGAGGCAAAACAGCAAAAAATGGCTTGCAGAACCCAAAGAGAAATTGAGAAAAAAGGAAAATAAAAACTCTCACTACCTTATGTAGATTGTGCAAAAATCAATGAAAGTGTAAAACAGCACACCTGTTTTAGGTATTTCTTTTTCTATAGGACAGCTTTTGTGTGCAAGTGCTGATCAGTTTCAAAACATACTTTTTGACTGTGTGCAGAAGCATAAGAACATCCAGAAATGTTGACTTAATGTTTTTTTCTAAGTTTTCATGGTTGATCAGGTTGTACTTGTTTGATGTGAGTTTTTGATTATTTTTTTTTTAATGACAGCAAAATGGCAAAGGTAAAGGAAATAAAGAAGAAAGCATTTTCCTAACAATTTTAAATTCAAACAACTCCTAACGTGGCTGCTTTTAAACATTCTTTGGTGCACAGTCTGTTAAGGGTTCTTATCAAGAGTCCTTGAGCAAGCTTAGTCTGCATATTTGGTGGCGCCCAAGTCATCAATGCAGTTATCCATTCTCTGCAGAGGTTTAGAGTCATAAACTTTAACAGTGAGCATTTCCTGTTCCAGAAATTGTTTATAAACTGAAGACAACCACCAGGCCACCAAAAGAGTGGTATCATCACATTAATCCATTGTCATGATTGGACAGTTGGCAAGGAATTGCTAAAAACAACAGAAGGGAAGGCTCAGACTTACATCTGGACTAATTTTGGGGGCTCCTCTGGGAAAGTACATTTCAAGCACGTCACAAATGACTTCTGCCCCTCCCTCTTAGTAGGAATTAAATATTTTTTTACAACACAATCGCAGAAAGGGTAGATATGGAAATAGGCAGTAATGCTTAAACTTTATCATTTATTTGAAAGGAATAATGAAGAGGTCATAATGGTGCTTCATTTTTGTCTGTCTATTTTGTAAGGGGATAATCATGTTCCAAACACTCAGAGACATTACTAAGTCATTTTAAGGAAACTTTTCAGATGACAGAAATTCCTCTTAAAAACTCTGGCATTGAATAAAAGTTAGAATTGAGGCAACTGCAGAGTTACAGAAAACTATGTCCTTAACGAGGCCAGCCATTTGGTCAAAGATGAACTGGACCTAGTAACTAAGGGAGCAGTCAGGCTGGGCAATCCACACTATGCTTGTTTGACCTCCAAAGTCCAGTTTGTCTGACTAGTGTGAGTGTACAGGTGGAAATTGATCGACGGTTTAGGCACCGGTACCGAATGGTACGTATGAGCTCTGCAAGCGTTCCTCCCAACAATCATTTTAAACAATAGTGGCAAAGTGTTTTCTTTGGTCTGACGCTAAAGTCAGGTGTTTTCTCAAAATTTGGCTGATGCAAATATTCAGTCAGCTGGATAAAACACACAAGAACTCAGAGGCCTGTGATGACTGACGTAAAGCCATGCATATGTCGCATCATGATGTGATGACGTATGTACAAGGGGTAACCATGCTGAGGCCCGAACTGCCTGAGGCAGTGTGAGTGCAGGCCAGCGGAGAGCTTGGGAGGCTGGGCAATAGTGCTTCGGCACGGTACAGGGTGACTGGACCCAGTGTGAGTGTGCCCTAGGAGAGGCTGGCAGTGGCAAATGACCGAGGTGATCAGTTATGAATCTAGCAAGGCAATCTAGATTGACTACTGGCTCAGCTAGTAATTTGCTTTTGGGCTGGTAACCAGCACACCAGGGCTAACAATCTGTCAGATAAGCTACTAGCTTGGATGGCCAATGGTTTCAAAGGCTTGTTACTAGCATGCTAAAGCTAACTAGATTAACTACTAGTATGGCTTCCTATTTTGTATTTCGTAGGTATACTGGAGCAAAATGCAGCACACTACTGCCACAAACTGCATAAAAAGACTCTGTTGTACAAGCTTTGACTCTTTTTGTACTACTTTGGTTCTGTTCAATACTTTTCACACTGTATTTACTTGGAATGTACTCACCTGCTTTGCTGTAATTTATGTATTTCCATTCAAATATACTTTCCTTTGCACTTTACTGCTTTTTGCTCCTCTAGTGAGATGCTAAACTTTATTTTGTTGTCTTCTTGCATACAATACACAAATATCATTGAACTTAATCTAATCTAATCTAATCTAATGATTTTTCCACTTATTAAATTTCATTTTGAAAAAAAAAAGATCATTTTATTTTCCATTTCCTGTAGTGTGGTAATCACAGTTCCTTTAGTTACAAATATGTGCAATATTGCTGTTTGTACACACTCACAAAAATGAAACCTGCAACTGTGCTGACTTTTGAAAAAGTCTTTCACTAACACATTGTCATATCTATCCACCCTGTGTCTCTAAAGCCAATTTTTATTTTTTATTGAGATTAATTCACACTATGCTCTTTCATTTTTTCACAAGATTTTGCAATTAAGGTTTTGTGTTTTTGGGGAATCATGCAACTATAATGATATAATATAATTCTAATAATTTAATGTGTTTTTAATTTGATCCTGGCATTAGTTTATACAGAAATGAATTTTTAAAATAATTTTTTATGTTATTGCACACGGTACATGTGTAGAGTGAGAGAAATGCATTTTAGCACTACTCAGAAGTGCAAATTCAAAGTACATATGTTTAGATATTTAATAATACTAAAGCAAATAAATGTAAGCTAAGACATATATGATACAAACAGTATTGAAGACATAAAAAGAATGAAATTAATATACTGAAATACTGAGTCATTTTTGGTCTAGGAACTAAAGGACAAGAAACCAACAAAGGGGCACTCCACACCTGTTCTTATTGTAGGTTGCAGGATGCAGTTGAACTTGGGGCATAGTCTGGTTTGATTTGCCTGCAATCTAGCAAACATGGCAACAGTGGCAATGCCTTGCACATGCATTTTCAGCCCTTGCTAAAAGGAGTGTTTGAGAATGAGTTTAAGTTTTTGTCTCACCTGAATGTCCTCACATTGGCTTTCATGTGCAACAGACAAAACTCACTGACGTTATACAGAAAGCACTACTTATTGTAGACAGTACTCAGATCAGAGTCTGTGGCTACAGAAGGAGACCATTTAAACACCAAAAGGTCTTTATCAAGAACACATGCTTTTTTTCACCACTTGCTTTGTTGGCACTCACCACATCAGAGAAGTACTACTTTGGTGTCCAGTCAATCTTTTGAGTGGCGCGCAAGTGGTCTCGGTTTACCGAGCACAGCATATCGTCAAGAGATGGCAGGTTGGTGCTTAAGCTCAGGGAATCTTGCATAGAGAGACACAGTCTGGACCTACATCTAATCTCCCTACTCAGCTTCCACTGATCAAACTAGTATAAGGTCACAATCAAATAAAGACACATCATCATTTTGAAATGCCTGTTTGTGTGTGATTTTAAAAGCAGGGAATAAATCGGAATGTAAAATAGCTACCTTACCAGCCTCTTCCCACCAAGAGGAGAATCCAACACTTTCTGTACAGAAGTCATTCTATCTTCTGCAACATATTTACTCATTAGAAAGGCAAACATCCAATTTGCAATACAAGAAAAACCTCAACAGAAAAGATAACCATAATAAACTTTGACAGTATATGTGTTCATTGTTAACACTAACCAGTCAGACATGAAAAGTTTCAAACAGTCATTAAATATTTTTCTGTTGCCAAGATCATTTTTGTGCACAGTTTGATTAATCCAATTGCTTCAAGGATATGAACCACTTTGAGAACTCTGTTTTTATTCTTTATGTTTAAGGGTCAGACTTTTGACAATGAATTATGTAGGTTTGTGGCAATAAAAACACACCCTTTCATCTGTCTTTGAGCTTTACACTGTAGGTAGACTGTTTTACTCAGCCAGAGCTTGTCAGCACCTTTGAACAGAGACAGATGGAAAAGCAGCCATGTGAGTGAGCGCATACTCATCATTTACTTTCTGTTCATTAAGGTACACTACAATGCAATCAGGCAAGTATTTCTTAAAACTCTGCAAGCAAAATTAACCCCCATCATCAAAGACATTGGCTTTACCTATTGTGCTCCACTTGTCAAACAAGGCTTCCTCTCTCCTAACAAACTCGACTTAAGTTTGATTTGGGGCATATTTTGTGGTATCTGCATTTTTGTCTGAATGCCTCAGGGACCAGTTCATAGGCTTGCAAGAATGCAGCTTTAAATGATTCCTTGCTTTTCTTGGAAATTTTGCATTGAAACAATGGAGGCCAGACCTTGGGTAGCCATCGCAAAACAAAACAAAAAAATACTTCAGTTTCACAAAATATCCATATCAAAGTAATGTGCTCACTAATGTAGTATACACTATCTGGTGAAGTAGTAAAGTAGTGTGAAGTAGTAAAACTGCACCTACCTCTATGACTTGATATGGCTTACAGCTTTTTCAGTTCCTAATTTCTTAATCACAAGTTGGAATTGTTACCGCACATGTCTGGTTTGTGCGTTATCCTGGCCTTTCATTTGGAGATGTTGGTCCTTTCAATAAGCCTCATCTTTAGACCCAGTACTGGCAGAGAAGAGGCAAAGAGAAGAGACTTGAATGACAGCTATGTCTGGTCAACTACTTCACCATCAGGTTCAGGTTCACCCTCAACCTTTTTTACACCCACGTCTTCAGCCAGGGGGCCATTATGGAACAACCTAGCTTGTCAAGCAAAATGGAGACAACATAAAGCCAGTTGCTGTTTGTTTAAATGAAGTTATTTACTTTGTAAGGAGCATAGAAAACGGAATATAAACAGAAATAAGTGAGGCAAAACCACAATAAAAATGACTAGTGGATGCAGTTCAAATGAAAGAAATAAATGAAATAAGAACTGCAACTAACTTTATTTAGATGAAACAAAAATGAAAATAAAACCTTGACTTTATGACTTAGCTAGTCTAGAAATCAGGAAAAGAGTAAAACTGCACTTCTATTCTTACTATCCCTGTACAAAGGATAGCTATTGTGTGTGAGTGAGATCAGTTTTAAATTTGACTTGGCTCAGACCCTGGGTAGTTAAACCACTGCCTCAGTATTCAAAGGCAAGAAAACCCATATTTGACATATCTGTCTGACACAACTAAAGACAAAAGGGGGGCTGGAAAGCCAAGCGCCGACTGCTTTGCTTGCCAGGCATTTGTAACTTCCCAGTCCTGCTTCAGCTGGACTGGAGAGCCGAAAAGGGTGCCATACCAATCAGGACTGAGTTAGAAATGAGGGGGGAAATGCCTCCACAGGTAGAACCACTCCCATTCAGGGGACCACACATCCTAATTGACATATAAACTGTGATATGACTTTCTGCCTGCACCTGTGCTTTTACACTGCATCCTATCAGCTTTAGTGTTTCAAATTAGGACGTGAAATATTTAAACTGTATCCATCAAAACCCCTTTGGTCAAACAAATTTAGCATCCCCATCCCCTTTTTTCCCAGAGAGTGCGACAGGCATCCTCTGAATTTGTGGAACTTTCATGATACCAGGTAACAGTCACGTTCTGGTAAATGTTACAGGGTTATATGGTGACAGTATTGGTCAGTTAGCACATCTTGCACACACACATAGGACAGAATGAATCAATCAACCTCCACTTCTGCGAAAAGACAGGTTGCTGCAGAAGCATGGTGTTTCATAATTCTGTGTGAGTGTCAATGATCTCCCCTTGTGTTTGACAGAAGGGCCTTATCAGCTCAGCCAACAGATCTTATCAAGACTCTGGTTAATCAGTGACTGGCAACAGCAACTTGGAGCTTAATGGAAAGGTCAACACTGAGTGCCTGTATCCCCCATAACGAAGTCCTTGAAGAGACACAAAAATCAACTAATTCAGAGCTCAGACTGGTTCAAGTTTAGAAGAAGTGTTTGTTTGTTCCTGAGAAAATCATGTGAGTGTGTTTACAGTATTTGCCTCCATCTGAGCTGAGAACATACTGAGCCACAAGGGCCTAAACACATACTGAGGTTCTGCTGAAGAATTGTGTGCTTCATGTTTCTTTGAGTATGTAAAATGTGTCTCTACACAGGTTGTGTGCATGTAGTGTATTTATCATAGGCTAGAAGGAGGGAACATTGAAGGAGGGTACAGAAAGGTGATAGGACCCATAACAGCTGATATAGGGACACCCTGTGATTTGACTTGTGACTTGTTCCCCAGTTATACTGCACCTGCACTGCACATCACCACAAAGCTGATCTGTTACAGATAGAAATGGATTATCCCTCTTGAAATAGAAGAAAAAAAGTGCAACATACTTAATTTTTCTCATGGATTTCTCTTTAAATCATGACAGAATAATAACAGTGTTAAGGTTGCCAAAGCCTCACCACTTTTTGGTATCAGTAGCTATGCCTGTCAAGCTTTCTGTTCTGGCATATGGACAGTTTACAATGATAACAACAGCACAGTTCCTCTCTTGTTCATATTTTTTTTATTTTATTTGACCTTTATTTAACCAGGAAGTCCCATTGACATTCAAAATCTCTTTACATGAGAGACCTGGCCAAGGAAGCAGCCAATCACAACAAATTAAGATGCAACAAATACAACATATTAAACAAACAAAAAAAG
Source organism: Acanthurus tractus (assembly GCA_029783725.1). NCBI lineage: Eukaryota > Metazoa > Chordata > Actinopteri > Acanthuriformes > Acanthuridae > Acanthurus > Acanthurus tractus. The sequence continues at coordinate 8,211,187 of JAQNCA010000028.1, read as the reverse complement.
AAAACAAACAGAAATTTCCTCAATAAAACAACAAGAAAAACTATTAAAACATAGCGGACCTCTCAAGAAAAACAAGCACATGTCTCCGTCACCACATTCTTTATGATGCCCTTAAATTTATTAATTGATATGAGTGTTTCTAATCTAAGATCTTTCTGCAGATTATTCCAAGCCCCTGGGGCATAGTAGGAAAATGCAGTTTTCCCCAAATCAGTTAAAACCCGGGGTACGTTGAAAAGTAACCACTTGGAGGAGCATAGCTGGTAACTACCAGATAGGCTGGAAGTTTGCCCAATATTGCTTTATAAATGAAAATGTACCAGTGTTGTTGCCTGCGAATAGTCAGTGATATCCAACCTTGTGAGTGAGGGACTTTACATTTGTAATGAAACGTAAAGATGCATGATACACTGAATCAAGATTGCGTAAGATGGAGGAAGCTGCGTGCATATACAATATGTCCTAATCAATCACAGACAAAAAGTAGCTTCCACAATTTTTCTCTTATCACTGAAAGTAAAACAAGACTTATTTTTTTTAAAAAAAGCCAATCTTCACTTTAAGCTTCCTGACCAAATTTGTAATATGTACATTAAATGAAAGCTTGTCATTTATCCATATACCCAAGTACTTGTACAAGGGAACCCTTTCAATGGATTTACCTTCAGATGTAAAAATGCCAAAATCACCAGGCAAATGTGACCAAGCTTTTGAGAAGACCATGAACTTCGTTTTCTGACTGTTTAAACCCAATTTTAAGCTTAGCAATGAAGTTTGTAATGACTCAAATGCAGACTGAATCTCTTGCACCGCCACTACTATGGAGGTAGCATGGGTGTAAATAACTGTATCATCAGCATATAAATGTATTTTTGCTTGAATGTCTTTACCCAGATCATTTATAAAAACAGAAAACAAAACAGGCCCCAAAATGCCTGGGGGACACCTTTAGTTATCTTAAGAAATTCAAACTCAGACACACTGAGTACGATCTATGAAATAATTTTGGAACCATTTTACAGCCTCGCGACTGAAACCAATAGAACTTAATTTGTTTAGTAGTAGTGCATGGTCAACTGAATCAAATGCCTTAGAGAGATCAACAAATAAAGCAGCGGAGTGCTGTTTTCTGTCCAATGCACCAATGAAATCATTCCAAAACCTGATTGAAAATCATTTAAAATATTTTCAGCGGCTAAGAACTGTTTTAACTGTAAATTTATGACGGATTCATGGATCTTAGCCAGGACTGACAGTTTGGAGATTGGACGATAATTATTCAAATCTGCAGGGTCTCCACCTTTTACTAGAGGGAGAACATAGGCAGCTTTTCACATTTTAGGGATGGAGTTGGAGAGAAGACTCAAGTAAAATATATAAATGACTGGCTCAGCAATGATATCAGCTGCCACCTTCAAGAGATAAGGATCAAGATTGTCTGAACCTGCAGACTTTTTGTGATCAATATCTCTCAGGGATTTGTGAACTTGTAAAACTAAAATAGGTTTTAAAAATAGTCAAACAGATCCAAATTTCCATCCACTGTTGGAGTGGCAGAACATGGGACGGATGTGTTTACATTATGATTATCAAATATGGAGCCAGCCCGAATGAAGTGTTCATTAAACTGATGGACTATGTCAGCTTTGTCTTTTATTTCATCTGAAACAACAAGAATTTGTTGTGGGAGGCTTGAGGCCATGTATGTACCGGACAAGGGTTTAATTGTTTTCCAAAATTTTGAGGGGCTGTTTGAGTTTTATCTGAAGTCAGTTACAGAGAACTTAGATTTGGACTTTCTAATCATTAAAGTACACTTGTTTCTTAGGGTTCTAAATGCTGTCCAGTCAGCAGATGAGTTTGAAAATCTAGCTGTGCCCACAATTTATTTCCTAAACAGATTAGCTCTGAGAGACTTTCGGAGAACCAAGGATTGTCCCTTCCACTGACCCTAAGCTTCTCGATTGGTACATGTTTATTTGAGATAGACAGGAAAATTGAATGAAAATATTCCCATGCCACTTCAACATCTGAAATCAGAGAAACTCTACTAAGATAACTGTGGTACAGGTCTTAGGTCTTACTTAAGGGATTTATGTGTTCCTGACACAAGCAAATACACAATGATCACTGACATCATTGCAAAATATGCCAGTTGAGCTGTATTTGTTATAATTAAATCAAGGTAAGATTTTGGTTCATTTATAAGTTGCTTCAAGGCATCACACAGTTCTTTCAAGCAATCTGAGGTTCCTGAGAGCTAGTCCCAATTAAGTCACCCATAAGGATGAATTCAGAGTAATTTATTTCATGTAAAATATCTGAAATAGATTGAAAAGCATCCTTCGTGGCAGACGGGGGCCTATAACAGCCAACTACAGTGATATAAGAGTCCTTTGAAATGCCCACTTAAATTGCCAAAACTTCAAACTGTTTAGCTTTAGTAACTGATAGGGTTACAGAGCTTTTGAACTTAGATTTTACATATATGGCAACGCCACCTCCTTTACCAACCCTATCAGTTCTATAGACTTTGTAACCCTCAAAAGAAATTAATTCATCAGGTACTGATTTCTTAAGCAAAGTTTCAGATAGAACCATTATATCAGTGTTGGTAGTATTTACCTTGATCTTGATCATGTCAATTTTAGGGACAAGACTTCTAACATTTAAATGTATAAAACCGAGGCCGGCTCTACCTTTGAAATCTGAGGGAGTAGGTAAACATTGCAAAGTGATAGTAGGCCCAGGATTGGGCTGAACATTACCAGACAACATCAGTAATAGCATAATTATACAACGCAATTTCAGTTTGATAGAAAATAAGTCATCATTACCACTGTCTCCCATGAACTGTGAAAAGAGTCCTCTGGGATAATAAAATGGTCTTTTAGCAGCATTAAATTCTGATTTACATTTGCAGGAGGTAGATCTTTTGTTGGTGACATAGACTGATTAACAGAAGACATAACTCATGCAGTCTTGTAGGAGAAGATGAGAATTGACTGGAGTACAACATGGTAGGGCCATTCTCCCTGTTAATGTTTAAAGTCTTTCTGGCAGGAAAGGTATAAAGCACAGATGCTAAAACGTAGTATGTTAGTCTGTGTTAGACAACAAGGATGTGTTGATATTTGACAACTTGGGATAAGAACATATTGAAAATACTGCATCTACACTGAACATCAACACATAATGGATCTTTAGAGAATGTGATTTAAAGGATAGTGTTCTGTAGAGTACTGAAAACTATTTTTAATTAAAAGTAGGCAAAAATCACTCACATAAATAATGACTCAGAATTATTATTTAAAAAAGTGCTTAAAAGTAACTTTTTTCAACTTTTTTCAGCTGAACACTGATGTGTAAGGGTATTTAGTAGTTTTCTTGATTGAGTCAGGTCCAAATTTTGACATTGTAGTGCAAGGTATTTTAATTCTACATGTTGCACTATAAATGTGCATTGCAACTGCCCTCTATTGGTGAAAACCCGGCTATTACAGTTGAATTTTACAACTGGTCGATCTGGAGGCAGGTAACATATGTGCAGGCAACTTTTTTACCAAGCGACTGAGCCTCACCCCCTCCAATACACCCAAAATCTCACCACACTAACTGTGGGGATAATAGGAGGGGAGAGGAAGGGGTGGGGAGGCCTGCCAAAATGCTAGAGTGAGTACAACAATTGCGTAGTTACACTTAGCTGTTAGCAATTGATATTTCAGTATGAATTTTCCCAGATAATTAACAGTAGTTGGTTGGTTACTGGTTTCTGGTTTGATTTTTCTTACTTGTGGATGTTCACAAGTTTAGCTCTTAGTTTAGCTTTATTGTTTTAGAAAGCTGTTTAATGGAGCATTTTATTGTTGTAAGTTTAGGACCAGTTTTAATATTTGTTAGCCAGTGGTCAGGATGGGACATCACTGTCGCTTTCCTGGCTGTAAAAACACCTCCAAATTGCTCAGCTCTCTAGCAGGCTGAGTGCACTGGGCCGACTGGACATGACCTCGTGCTTACAGCTGGAGTTTGCAAACATAATTTTTACTTTCATTGCTGAGCCAATTGTCACTACATGACATTTTAATTTCATCATTACAACATCTAAGATCAACATCATATATGAAAAATAATCAAATTTGAGCCATCTAACCACGTTTTCACCAACAGTAGGCTGTGTCCAACTTACCTTAATTTGTTAGGGGAGGTTAGAGGAGGTTTTTTGAAAGTGAAGATTACAGTGTTTTTTTAGAGGCACAGCAAGCACTTTATTATGTAACTGTTGTTTTTTTTAGATTTTGGTATAAAAGTGTGGCCAGATGTGGCCAGGGATTTGCACCGGATGCTTCCTCTTGTTCTGTTTTTTTTTTTTTTTTGGCCTCGTCATCATTGCATCTTGGTCAAAACACAAGTGATGCCTGTTTTTCCTCCAAGCAGCTGGTAACTCTCCACCCTACACTCAATCCCCACTTTTAGAGGAGACTAGTTGTAACACAGGTTTGTGGCAAGTGTAGTGAAGTAAAAAGATAATTACTGGCTCAAAAATTTACTTGAGCATGAGGAGATATATAGTTTTAAAAAAGAAACACTAAAAGTACTAATTTCTTTTCAAAAAATTACCTGTGTGCCTTACTTGTAATTACTGGTGATGGGTTATCTTACCTTAAATAGACTCAGGCAAACAGTGGGTATGCATGTTGTAGGTACTTGGAATTTAGTAGCATTACACAATAGTAAGCTACCATTTTCTGAACTTAACTTTCTCAAATACCAAAGACTTTATTCAGGTATAGAAACAAGTCTTAACTTCGATCCCATTTATTTAGAACACTTGGTGCTTATCTAGAACATTGGCACACCACACAACACTTTACTTATGTAGCATTTATTTAAAAACAGTAGCAAGGTGCTTTACAGACCAAGTTTAAATTTTGCACAGAGCCAATATTAAAATAACAAAACACAATAAAAAACGTAACATAAAAACCAATAAAAAAAACCTTACATGTGAAAAGGTAAAATAAAGGTTAAAAGGAGGGTTAGGAACAAATCAAACAATCAAACAATGGATAAAAAAAATCCTTCTGCAAAAACTAAAATTGAGGAAATTATTCAAAAGAAGGTACTGACTTTGCTGACCAAAATTCTTCAGGCAAGGAGTTTCACTGCTGCAAAGGCTCTTACAGCAAAAGCCTGGTTTTCTTTTGTGACGAGACAGGTTTTAGAATCACTTAGCCTAGTCCTGCCTGAGAACTGCAGTCAGGGACTTGGGGGTCCAGGTAAATCAATACTGTAGAATAATGCTATGTAGGTTTTAAAAGTAACTAATACAGAATTAAAATTAGTTATGTGCCTCACAGGTAGCAGGTTTAGCATTGCAAGAATGGGAGTGGTAAAGTGGTCTTGTCTCTTAGAGCATGCTAAGAATCTGGCAACTAAGTTTTAAATGAGCTGAAGCCAGGAGATGGCCTTCTGTTAATGCAACTCCCAGAGTACAGAAAGTTGCAACAAACCTGAAGTGATGATGCAAAGGCATGGTTGTCTTCAATGTCTGCTTTAAGTAAAAAAAAATGTAAAAAAAAAAAAAAAAAATGCAATGTTGCAATGTTGCAATTCTTCTTTAGACCATAGGTCAGGTTTGTGGGCCTCAGATATAGACATACAGTGCTTGATATTAGAGATAAAAGCCTTGTCATTCAAAATTTAGTCTATAATGCCACCAGTCAGCAGAATGTAAAGTTGCATGTCATCTGCGTAACAAGAGAAATTTATATTATATGGGCTGGGGTAGGGAGAATTTAGCCATCACAACAGAAAACAAACCATGAGATATGTAGGAACATAACCAAGTAAAAGTGGAGTCGTTAGTCAACAAAATTTTCAAGTCAGTTTGTAAGGATGTTGATGATTCTATATTGAATGTGAAACTCAGATCAAGCTGGATTAAAATTGGTGAAAGTCAGTGGCAAGCGGTATATCATTTTAACCATAACTGAGCCCAAAATCCTGATTGGTTGTATTCAAGAATATAACTGATATTCATGTGAGAGATAGGTTGCAAGGCAACAGCATTTCTCCAAAATTTTTGTAAAAAAGTTAATCTCTGCTGTTCCTCCCTAATGCAGATATACTAGACCTTAGTGTACAATCATTTGAGGTATCAAGTCGTTGCATTTTTTTTTGTAATAAAGTTAGTTTATGTGGATTATGTTAATGATTGATATTTTTTTTGTGACTTTCCGGCGTTCCCTC
>JAQNCA010000028.1:8189698-8204838 GCA_029783725.1 Acanthurus tractus | reverse complement strand
GAAGGGGGGACAAGAGGGGAGGGGAAAGGGATAGATAGAAAGGAGGAGGGAGAGCACGGCCAAAAGCAAAGATAAATGACATGAGGAGTGAATTTGAGTAAGGTGGACATTATTAGAGTGGGAGGTCAGGATCTCACAGTAGGCTCTCTCTTGGTTTATGGTCTGTGGCTTGAGGTGACTAAGACACACACGCACATCCGCAGAGCGTCACAGGAACCCTGTTAACATCAACACTCTTTAAAACCTGAGAAAAATTTGTCTAATTAATGGATTCAGTTTTACATCTTGGTTTAAAACTGTTTGTTGCACAGCTTGTTTACCCTAGTAGCTCATTTCCGTATAAGTCACACACAGAAACACAAATTCACATACACATAGTGAGCAAGATATCTTATTTACAGCACGTCATTTAACTTTCAGAAAGCAGGATGTTTCGGAAATTCAAACATTTCCTGTTGTGATGTTTACTGAGGATGTCTCCTCATGCATTATGTGAGTGGACACCATTTAAGGTGATTGCTCTGTTCTTCCCGGCACATTTACTTCTTCAACATCTCAGGAGAGAGCAAGAGAAGATGAAAACAAAGGAGGATGGCATGCTCAGGCAAGGGAAAAGGACAGAGGACAGTGGGAAGTCTCTTAGCAGATAGTTTGCTTTGTTTATGTTACACTTTTAACTTTTTAACTTTTAATAGCTTATAAATTGTTCATGAGATCTGAAGTGAATCTGCACATCTGCATACTAAAGGTTATTCTCAGCTGTGCAGCCTTGTGGTGGCATTTTCCTTAGTTTAAAGTATCAAATTTATATAGGTAAGGAAAATGCTGCCACTGCTGTTTTTGCAGCTTTGTTATTTAGTAATTATGTCTCTCAGACTATTTTTAATAAGTAAAGTCTGAAATTGCAATAAAAGGCAAACAGATATCACTTTTTTTAGATTGCTGTCTCTTTCTTTCTTGAACCCTGCCTCTGTTTGGAAAGCCTGATGATAAAATGCTTGCTCAGACTTTTCTACATGCTCTAGGTCTATGGGTGTATTGAGTGGTTCAGGACCATGGACAGAGACTTGGACAAGTGCACAGTCTGTTATTGGATGTTCTGCTGCTGGAGCACCCTTCCTCCTCTTATCATCATGGTGTCATAAAACATAATAATATTAGATTAAAGGACACCTTGGATCTGCTAGAGAATGAGATAAGCTCTAATATACAAGTTCCAAATCTTAAATAAATTTCACCAAACATCTAAATATATGTGATTATATAGATTCTCCCATAATCTGAATCCAGTCTTATATGTTGACCTTCACAGTTAGTCTGCGTCATGGTGCCAGGGAGAGTAATGGTCATATTTTTCTGGTCAGTCAGCCATTTTGAAAGCAGAACAGGCTGAGATAAAATATTTGTCATGAACACTGATCCGTCCCTGCCTTTTGCTTGATAAGCACCACATCAGGCCAAGGTTTGTGTCCTAAGTTGTTTTTACCCACCCACGCGAAGTCACTTTGCTGGTTAAATTCAGTTTCCTGATTTTCTAAAGTGGAGAAAATGATTATTTCAAAGATTGTATGAGATCGTGTAAAAATATCTTAAAGCAAAATTTAGCCCAACAACTGTGACAGAATTTGCTTTAAAATTTCTGCTTTATTTCATTCTTTTGACTGATGAATCACTGGATGACAGGTTCTATCTTTAGTTTATAACTTGCACCAGTAAGACTCTAAGTTTACAGCTTTTAGGGAAGTGAAAACACTTTCAAAAAGCCACTCGGTAGTTACTCAATAGTTTCTCTCCTGAGGAAATTCTGCAAGAACTCAACTTTGCTGATCTTTACAATTAAAAACTGCAGTTGCAAGGTAAAAAAGAGGATATCTTCACTTCACAAAAAAGTCATGTCTCATGTGTGTCAAGTAAACATTAACCCAGAGATCCTGCAATAGAATAAAGAAACCCCTTCTTTGTCAATTTTTTCCATTATTCCAGCTCTTCTTGCAATTATTTTTTATGCCAACCAATCACAGTCAGCACCACAATACTCTGTGATTTTCATACACTGTCATACTGTTGTGTCCCTGAGCTGGCTTGAATTCAGTGCTGTTACTAACTCCCTTGCCAACTCAGAGGTGCCAACTCCCTATTTCACCTAGATAACTTTTATCCAGAGCAGAGAGGTTCAATGAAAGCACAATTTTCCCACCTTAAACTGAATGAAAGGGGCTCATGATAATATCAAGTGATTCAACAAAAGGGTAATTCTACTTACCCTTCACTTGAGCAATTGTTTTTCAAAGTATGTATATTTATTTATTTATTTCGGATTTTATTATACACAATGATATCAGAAAACTTTGATACTGTGTATAAGTCCTGATAAGTGATCTGTGGACTGTACAACTTGATATCAGCAGATTGGGTAAGACTTGGCAGGCTCCAACAGAAGCCAACCAATGGTCAGTCAATCCGTTGGTGTGGACGCAATCAGTTCAGAGAAAAAGATCACAGTCACAACAGCCTCTCAAAGGTTTGATTACTTTTTGCTTTTTTTTTTGTTGCTCTCTCTGTCTGTCTCGTCTCTTTTTTCCTATCAGTCCTATCAGTATCAGAGTCCTACTATCACACATAAAGGAAAAATAGAGAGATGGGCCAAGGTTGCATTTAATGGCTGGCACTGTTATCTGAAGGACCCCAGGGCTCCCAGTTAACAGCCATTACAGCAGAAAATGCAGTTACCCACCTCAACTGAGAGCTCAACTGAGAGTGACTGTGAGCAACCCATTCTGCACCTGTGAAAAAAATCTCTGAAACTCATCATCTCCCTTGGTCCAAAAAGAAAAGTCTCATCTCATTCACTTCTTCTATTTCACTCTCTTCATCCATCCCTTTCTCTCCTGATCTTCCATGTCTGGGCACAGCAAAGCCCTCTGTTCATCACTGGGTAGTCAGTGCCAGAGCCACTGCTCATTACAGCCCGACATCTGCACTCAATAACAGGCCACACTCTGTATGAATAACTGCAGTGTTGGAGACATGAGCAAAATGTCAGTAGAAGGCTTCATTACTAGTGGGCAGAGAAGTGTGTGTGTGTGTGCGTGTGTGTGTTTGTGTTTGTGTCTCTCTTTAGGTCCTTGCCACTCTAGTGCAAAGGCTGGGGGTAACCTAGCTTAACCTCTGACCCTGCTCTTCCCCCTGTGTGACCCTGCCCCTTGCCCCTGCCTGAACCCCTTTTTACCCCCTCTGCCCCCTCGGCTTCTGGCAGAGATGGATGAGAAGGAGGCCGACAAGAGATCACACGCATTCTGCACCCCTCCTCAATGAAAACAAAACGTGCGGCATTTAAGGAAGAGTGGGAGACCGAAGCTTTAATCTGACAGGCTGACAGGCCACAGTGGCCTCAGACAGACCTGGGGAACAGCTGAAGAACATAGCATTACCACACACAGAGGGGAAAGAGGAAGGTGGGGGGTAAGTAACCCCAGATAGAGACGTTCTTCTGCATTCCTCCTGTTGTCTGAGTGAGCTGTAAATATTTGTCAACGGCCCGCAACATGCCTTTACCTTTCCCTACTGTTTCTTTAAAATGAGCCACATATCAGAGATGCCTGTCTAAGCATCATGACCTGTAGTGTCTCAGGTGGCAGCTTGGGTCCCTTTATTGCAGTGTTTAGTTTCCCAAAAAGCACCTCCGGCTGCTTGTTTGCCCTTCAAAGTAAAGAAGTAAAACATGGCCTTTCACTTTTACAACATGAAATTGTGGGAATAATGGAACAGAGGCGGAGGAGGATGTGTAGCAGTGACCCGCCTGTCAGGACGTCTAAACAAAGAGGGAGTTGAGGGTCAATCAGATAGACGCAACCTGATAAGCTTGGTTCAGACCTCCGTTAGCCACTGTTTACTCAGTAGACATACCACCGACCCACAGCCACTTCCTTCCAAGTTGGTCTGAGCGATGGAGAGGGATGACAGAGAGAAGGGAAATAAAAGAAGATAATGTTGGGCACAGATTGCATTGGAGAAACTTGGGACTTCAGACTACAAGAAAAGGCCATAAAAAAGCATCACTCCTTTCCTCAAGACTTCTTTGGTTGTTGCTAGGTTAGTAAGTGCGAGACAGAAAGGACAAGTTTGTAAATTAAAAGTCGCAGATCTGGAAAGAAAAGGGAAAGGAGAGGAGTAAGAAAAGGAAAACAAAACTAGAGATGAATCTTGCAGTAGCTGAGCATCAGTTTCACTGGTGGGATCTGGAAAGGTGATGTAATTTAGAGAGAATGGTTGCGGTTGCCTGTACAGAGAGAGGTTTACTGGCCCCTGGCTGGTCGTCTAGAGGGCACACACATCTCTTTGCAGACACTGGGAAACACAAGGCCATAAAACTGAACGAGCTCATGTGTGGAGCACCTCATAAATTAGACCAAATAGCTATGAAATAATACCCCAAAACATCCATATTAGAGAGAAATCTGCAAACATCTTTTATGTCACTTCGAGTAAGAACCTGGCAACCTCTTGACTTTATCAGCGTGCTTGATGATTATTTTAGGGGGGATTCCAAGAAGACTATTTGATCTTTTCTCTCCTCTTCTCTGCTTTCCCATGTTTAAGATTATGACTCCACCAATTCAGCCCACTCATTCTATTTTAATGATTACTGCTGCGCACATAAACCAACAAACATTTATCACTAAAGAAGACATCTCACTTAAAAGGTATTTCCTCTTATATATTTTCTTCTCTCATCGTGGAGTTGGGGTCACTGGGGGGATTGAGGCTCCCCTCATCCCTGATAACATATTATCTATTGGCTTAAGACGTTGACAGGAAACAAATTCCCAGGGATGACAAAAGCCTGGAATGTGCTACAAGGAGGTTGTCTCCCACACTCCCTCAGAAACCCCCCATATACACCCCCAGCCACCTCCCTCCATGCACTCCCCCATCCCCTTCCCTCTGAAGGATGTTTTTGTTGGGTAATTGATGCAAAGGTGCTATTGATAAGAAAGAATGAAACATCAAACCACCTTACAGAGAAGTAGACAGGTCGGGAGGGTGGGGGTGCGTGGTTAATTCAAAAGTCTTGAGAACACCACCGAAGGGAGGATTAATCAGTCTTTTTTTTCTTCTTTCCCGTTTCTGTTCTCACGTTTTCTGTTTTCCTTCCTTCTAACCCCTCCTCCATCAGTGTCTTTTTCATCCCGTGTGTGTGTGTGTGTGTGTGTGTGCACTCACAATCGGTGTGTGGGTGTGTTTATGTGTGTGTGCCTGAGTGTGTGCACCATCAAGACCTCATAACATTTTGGAAAATGAGCACAAATCCTGACCTGCAAATTACGTGTTGCAGACAGTGTATTTTACTACCACAAATTAGATTTTGTGACAACAGCCCAAATCAACATCTTGTGTTCATCATATTAATGGTTACCTAATGGTTAAGGTCAATGTGAGGTTTAGACAGGCAAAGTTGCGGTTAAAGTTAAGAAACTACAACTATTTGGTGTATAGTTAAGGTTTTTGTAGGTGGTTAGGGTTTAAAAGCCTATGGTCATGTTCAAAAAAGAAAAGCTTACCACAGTAACATTTTTTTGTCTACCTTGTGTCTGTTTCTACTCATGTCTCTGTTACATCACCTTGTCATAAATATGTGATGAAATTTAACATGGTTTCAGAAGATTTTTTTTTGTCTCTGCGGTTTGTTGGTATGTGTTAACAAATATGACAAAGTACGGAGGCAGACAACTAATATACAAGGTTCAAAACACCTAAAATCTTTAAACTGTTCCACCTGGACTTTTTAAGGCCCATGCTGGACAGACTTTGGCCTTTTTGTAGCAGACTGATGTCATAGGTCGAATTCCTCTGCAGAAGTAGGCCAGGGCCCCGTGCGATAGCAGATTGCTGACTAATCATAGAGAACAAGCCAGGGAGGAGACAATGCTCAAGCTCAAAGGAGCTTTGTATTGACAGCAACTCACCGAGTGCCTCAATGCCACTGGGGCCTCAACGACGGACGGTCCCCATCCCAAGAGGCTGGAGCAGCCTACAAGTAGCTTTATCAACAAATATGTTCAACATGAAGGGAGTGTTCAAGGGTGTTTCTGCTACTCCTGCTTGAGTGTGCAGTGTTGTTTCTTATCGAGCACTTGTATCTAAGAATCAGTTGGCTGACTAAAGTCCAAGAAAGAGTGAAGCCAGTGTAGATTCTGTCTATTGTTCCACTACAGAGCAGATCTCTCTTTGTGGCCTCTTAGAGAGTGGAGATGCCTTTCCATTGTGAGAGGGGGAGAAGAGAAAAACAACAACAACAAAGGGAAGGGGGTAGGGGACTGTCTGCTTATTGTGTGTATGTGCGTGTGTGTCTGTGTATCTGTGTGTGTGCTTGTTTGTGTGTGTGTGTGTGTTGTGTGCAAAAGCATGTGTATGTGTGTCTTGCAGACGTGTTGTGTAAGGCTGGAGCTACCCAGAGGGGGATTTGGGCTTGCCCGGTCTTAGGGCTGGGTATGTTCCTCGAATGCCGACCCTGGAATTCCATAACCCAGGGTCAGGACTTTTATACATGCAATTCCACCTTACACTATTTCCCAAAACACAAACAAACACACACAGACAAACAATTCACATCACTGAGCTTCCACTAGCCAGGACTTTAGCTGTAGCCTAAGTATTTACTCATAAACTAAGGATGACTGAAAAGAATTTGCTGCCAGCAACAACATCCCCACCCATCATACACACTGATACAGCATTATCTGATAAAGCAGTGCAAGTTCTTTCATGCACATTATGGTGCCAAGGGTCAGTTCAAGCAAAAAATGCTGGAAATGTAGACTTTTCAGAATCTATAACATTGCCTAAAGGCTAAAAAGCCTTAGTGATGTCTGCTGCAAACTTCAGACTAAGGCAGGCAATTAACTCTAAAAGCAGTAAATTATGCTGTGTTTGCACAGGCAAAACGTGAGGGTTGTGACCTAGAAGAAGCTGCATATGTAGCTTTGGCTGCAGGCTGCCCCACTGAACTTGTCCAAATTTTCTCACTGCATCATATATCTTCCATAAAAACACCCTCACCTGCAACTGGTTGTTCTTAAGAATGGACAGGTTGTATCTGCTCGTGCTGACTTGAATGCTTCTCCAGCACATATAACATTGAACAAACTGATGTTAAGTGACAGTGAGTACACTGGTATTTGCACCACTGTATCAAACATTTTAAATTTCATTTAGTTTTAAGTAGGCTATCAGTCCAAATTGAAGAGCAAAGCACCAAAATTAAACATTCTCCCACAGTCCCTCGGGCTGTTTGGCCTTTCCCCCCTGCTCAGCATGACATATTTCATCATTGATGTCTTGGTTGTTGTTGTTGTTGTACAGTTCCGCTGCTGCATCTGGTGCAATATATATCTTTAGTACATGTGCTGTGAATCACTGTCAGATGAGAGGTTGTTGTAAATGTCAGCTATGGGGCGGCCAGCTGTACCGCTGTCTGTGTTGGAAAGCTTTTTGGGAATTGCTGCAGAAGTGAAACTCCCACTAAACTGTGCTGGGGGTCAACTCAGCCCAGCCATATGAGGACAGCCAAGGGTACATTGAGAAATGTACAGCCTTGTATGGATAACAACTTTGACAATGTCAACAGAATGGCTTCTGAAACAAGGACCATAGATTTAATGATGTTGGGACGACCTGGCTTCGAGGCTGGAAAAAGTGCGTTTACAGATCACGGTTTTTTAAGGAAATTCAAACAGTGTGTCTCAGCATATTTTATGGAAATATATGTGATGTATATGTAACAGGGCTTGCAAAATGTATCACAGCGCATCAAGATCTTATTCATTATTCATATACACTTAATCTTGTGGGAAAAATCTCACTCTCTAATGAATTATATTTTATGTATTGTTCTGCCACGATGTTTAGTTCCTCTGCTGAATTTCACATTGCATACAGACAATATATTGCAATTACCCAACACAGAGAAAAACTAGCACTTAAAACAGAGTGTGAGATATGATAAGAGGTAAACAGAAACACTCAAAAACAAACCAATATTATCAAGAGAATGTGAAGAGGTTATACTTCTGACAGTATGCCATAAATGTCTATAATGTGCTGCAAAGATATCGACTGCATTTAGCATGCTAACTTGCTAGCCTGGGCATCCACCCTAGTACTTATTTGCCTTGCATGCTCAGCATAAAATACAATTCATTCAAACTTGAAAAAAGAAAGGAAAAAAAAACACCAAAAGCCATCTTTCCACTGTTCCAGTCAGAGTCTGGTCAGAGTTGCTGTAAATCACTTTGGTCCTGTAATCAGTGTTGACAAACTGGCCCTATAGTTGGTCTTGGAGGCTGTGTTACGTGCTGGTCCGACTGTGTTCCTTGGGAGGCTGATGAGTGCCATTCCATTGCCCACTGTGTAAACGCTAACACTCAACCAGAGCTCCAAACTCCTGTTCCAGTCAGACGGATCAGCTAATAGGGCCACCAGTGGCACCTTTAACTGAGGTAATAAGCTAATAGCAGCCAAGAGACCTACAGCAGAGCGTATACTGACCAGCAATTATTTGTTGCTGGTAGTATGATGCCCCTATCAATTTTCAACTTTACGACTGAAAGGATTCCGTATAAAATGAAAAAAATGAAAAAAAGAAAAAAAAAGGTTAGGTAATAAGTTAGAAGCAAACCTTTTATAAGAAGATAGAAAATAACATTTTCAAAGCTTTCTGGATCCAAACAGCTGTAAGGTGTCTACCAGGGTTACTTCGGGTGACATGGGCAGCAGCTTTCATACACAGTGCCTGAAAATTTGGAAAAATGGCCCACACACAGCATATACAGTATGTGGTGTTCCAGCTTGCCCCCGTACCACAGCGATGAGGACATTTTGCAGGGACACGCTGGCTCCACTCCTTCTCTGAATAACACATTTTCCCCCCAAAAACATGCAAGGCCCAAAATTAATGTCACTCTCCATTGAGGCAGCATAAGAATGAGAAATCGGATCTATAGGTGGATTGAGCCAAACAAATGTAGGGTAATCTGCTAGTGTCAGCATCTGTCTTATGTGTTAACGTCAGTGATGTTCTATGACAATGTTGACAACTAAACCTCAAAAGCTGTGCAGGGAACACTTTCCATACCTCCTACTGTTTCCAAGGAATTTGTGTTTAAGCAAAGCAAACACACTTTGGCACAAACACAAAGACACACACACACACACACACACACACACACACACACACACACACACACACACACTCACATGCGCTGTAGCCTAATGAACATAGCAGAGCAGCAAGCCATTACACATACCTCATTCATTTCCTTGTACTGTTTTCGCTTATTGCACACGTACAGCTGCAGATACTGACAAAGGCAAACACACGCACACACACGTGCATCCTCTCCGGCACACTATCTATCAAGCACACATAACATCACACATAGTCACAAAATCACACAGGACCGCTCAAACTTACGCAGCGTCCCGTTTTTTGTTTGTGACACTGTGTTAGCGGGAAGCCCGGCTGTGAGCTAACCCCACCATGTTTTTCTCTTCTCCTCTGTTATGCTTGGCACCTGTTGAGTTCTCAACATGCGCGCACACACACATAGACACACACACACGCACACCCACACACACACACACACACACACACACACACACAAACACACATGCATTCATTGGTCACACATCATCCCACACACTACTTCTTTGCCATGTGCTATTAATAAATTGACGAAATCAGAATTCTTTCCATTCCAGTCCTGAAGATCAACGTCAGAGATTTTTGGGCAGAAGTACTAAATCATTTTTGTTCATTCCCAAGGTCAGATTCCACAATACTCTACAATTATTGGAATTTTTTTTTTTTTTTTGCTAATTTATAAGCTCACGGTATCCATAAAGTTCTAAAAACTGTGGGAAAACACGATGTTATAACATGATACAAACTGAAATGGAGGTGCCACTATTTTCTTGATATTTCTCAAGTGCTTTTACAAGGAAGACAAGGGAACAAGCAAAATTACAAAACAAAGCAACCCCTGAGTGTTCCTCCAGAATGTTGTTTTGATGTGTCTCTCGGTCTTGCAAGGCTCAGTTTCACATGCAGACTTGGCATAGTAAATGATAAAAAAGTGTTATTGTGCTCTTCAATCTCCCTGTTTTTCTGCTGTTGTCCACCTCACCCTTCCCCTACTTGACAAAACCCCACACTGATGACACACGGGAGCTGAGCTGGCAGACACACCATCCTTTATTATCGGACTGCTGGAAAGCTGAGGACCCTGGACCCTCTGGACACCGAAGAGCGGGTCATACTTCTGGAATGTGGGCTGGCACAGGTGGAGGGGATCATTTAGGCTAAAAAGGCTCCTGTGGTGTCATTCCTGTCCCCTCTGCTGCGCAGTTTCCTTTAAGAGTGTCTGCTGGCAAATCTCCGACAACAGCTCTGGATCCTGCACCATGTTTTGTTTGGCGGTAGTGATTATTTTCATAGAAAGAACATCTTTATTGATAAAACTTTGTCTGTTGTCCGGGGCTGTTTTGCTCGCTTTTTTGTTTGGTTTGCCAGTCCATGGCAAGAACTCTGTCTCCCTCCTGACTTGTGAAAGATACATAATAGTAAGAGTGATATCTTTGTTTTTGAAGAAAATAATGTTTGTTTTTGAAGAGGCAATTACTTAAACTAAAAAATAAAAGCAAAAATATTAACACAGGTTAAGGCTTTAAAAGGATTTTTGCTATATTGTGTGGATCTTCATTTGTCCCTTAATCTTTTCTCTCCTCTTTGTCAGGAATTAGAATAAGACAAATAGTTAAGACAAAAAAAGTCTTTAAAAGTATTTTAAATATGTGAATATTAAACTCATGACTATTGTAAACTCTATGGTAAAAGACTCCATCCTTGAATTTGTGCTTTATTAACCTACGTTTAGCCTTGTTTTTGTATTATTATCTGTTTTTGTACCAGTCAGAGTTGTATTGTTGTCAGCTTGGCCACATCTCTCTTACAAATGACATATCTAATTCTTTTGCATATGTGGCTAAATTAGTTTTAAGAAAATAAATTAAACAAATGCGCATTCTTTGAAATAACCCACCTGCACATGTCTTTCCTTCTCTATGACTCTCAATATAATCATACAGGTGGGCAGCTGTCAGAGCAGTTACAGGTGCAAAAGAGGGTTGATGCACAGGTTCAGTTTGTCACACACAGAAACTCACAGGTGGCTCCCAGCACAGGGAGCTGAGCAGATCTCATTGTTCATCAGCCTGAGGACCTGCAGGTGGCCCGACCTATAGGGGTTAATAACTGACATTATTAATTAACACACAGTACACTGCACCAGGAGAAGAGAGGCCTGAAACTATCAGCACAACCATTTATTTCCATATTTTTAAAAATTATTTTCAGTGTGGAGGTCAAATAAAGACAAACTGTTATTTGCAGTGATAGCCTGACAGTAATTGCTACGAGGCAGCAGTTGATTCACTGAGCACACGTGGGACAAACACAAGGCTTGTAAGCATCAGTTTGTCTGGAGGAACATCTCCCTGTTCGACCTGGCCTCAGACAGCGAGCTAACTCTCGCTTTAATGATAATAATAAGGCTAACATGGTATAGCCTCTCTCCCTCCGAGACCACAATTACTAGCCTGGTACACTGCGTACGCACACAGTCTGTCTGGGGACCAAGCCACTGGATAATTCCTGGTTACCTGTCACAGCCACCTCTCACAAACACACTTAACATACAAATGCCAGGAAAAAAAGACAAACAAAAAAAAACCCTTTTGATGGTTATCAACAAACAGGCACAGACATAAGTTCAGGACCATGCACTCACTGCACAAAGGAATTAGCCCAACATGTGCTGGGAGCCAAACCTGAACTTGCAGCTAATTTTTCTACCTTAAGATGTCTAGTTAAAATGAAGCCATTACTGTTACCTTATCTCAAGGGGTCATTCAAAAATCCAGAGGGTGTATGCATTTACTGTGTAACAGGAAATTACTAATGATGTTCCGTGCTAATTGACAATAAAACAAAGACAATTTTCGGGTGTAGCTTTGTGTTTCTAGCATCATTACTCCCTTTTAATGCATAATAGGGACCACTGACTGTGACTGCTAAAGCCCTGGATCTCCTGCATCCAGTGCAGACTGAACTAATAGTTAGTTCATGCTCCTAGGAATGGCTGAATTTCAGCTTATTGCTGTTCGATTCAAAAGCGAGATTCAGGTCCGGTGATTTTTCTAGCTAAAGTTAATTCTTTTATAATTTTTTTACTCCAACAGCACATAAAACATTTGAAAATCCCAGAAAACATGCAATGCTCCTAAGTTTAAAACAAGACTGTTTCTCTTGGTTGACAAAAGGTTGACATGTTGGATATTAAATGGTTTTTAAAAGAACGCACAGGGTTCATGGTTTAATTTGGTATTTAACTCTGACATGTGTTTCCCCGGGTTGTCGAAACACAACTGCACACACATGCCTTTCATTAGGATCAGTGTGAAGAATCAATCTCAGTGTCAAAACAACAGCTTATCTAATAATCACAAGTACTCAGTACCACCAAAGGGCTGTATATAGACATTATTATCTCACTTTTGGTCACTTTTATGGCTCAGTAATTATATGGCAATATTCTCTTATTTAATGTTATCTGTCTGAACATTAATCAGGCCCATCCTCATTGAACACTTGCCCCGTTTATCTCAAACTATCTCTGTCCACCTTCGGGGGGGAAGGGATTTTTGTACTATTTGATAGAGCAGGTGTAAATATTGAACCATGGACTGGTGTCCAATGAGGTTGCTGGCCGCGTGCCGTTAACCCTCAAGGCTCACTAATGCAATGTGTGCAGATCCACGAAAGTCAGGCTGCAAATGGGAGTATAAGCCACAATAGACATGAGTAACCAGAATATAAATGAAAATAACTGCACTCTCATTATTATTATTATTTTTGTCTTTGATATCATATACTGTATTTCAATCAATACATGTGTTCTATGGTCAACTTTAAGAAATAAAAGAAGAGGAGAAGACTTAAGACCCATTAAAAACCTATTAATCCCTTAGGTTTTTCACTATTTGACACTCTTTCACTATTTTCACTAAAATTGACAAAAGTGGATCTACAGAGCATTATGCAAATAATAAACTGTTCTTTCCCTCCTTTTCTTTGAATCAACAGTGCTTATCAGTTTTGTTAAGTGGTACAATATAACAGCAGATAAAGCAGTTAAACAGAAGTTGTTTAAACTGAAAAGCTGCTGTTTCTGCCGCTCGCAGCCAGATGAGCCACATTTTCTACTCTTTGTCATTTTTACTCAAGTTATTGGACATTTTTAAAAACCTTGTGTGGCACCATTAGGATTAAAAAATCGCCCTTTTCCTAGAAAGACCTGGCTGGGAAAGAAGTTACAAGCTGTCTGCTTCAAGCTGTCTCTTTTTCCTTCATGCTGAAGGAGATTAATTCAACCTGGTAATCCAGCCTCCCACCACACACACACACACACATGCACATACACACACACACACACACAGTTCCTCATTCTTGTATGTGCTTGGATGCTTTGAATTGGTAACACTGGCAAGGAAGGTAGCATGTCTAGCCCTTTTGGTTGTCTGCTGGCCTCAGAACATGGTCTTTTCTCTGATCTGTCCAATAATAAAGATCAGAATTATGAATGCCAGACACTCATAATATCATCTACTCTCTTTCCATTATGTCTTACACCATTGTGCATATGTTCTTCACTGTGGCGCAGTTTACTGGTCTCCCATAGGCAGACCATTAATTGCTTGGCGCCTCTCAAGAAAAAACAGGAAAAAAGCAAACAAAGCAACAGTTTTGTTAATAGCCTGCTGCTGTTGGCTGCTGATTTGGCCCAAGTAGTAATGCCAATTCTTTTGGAACGCACACAAACATCATACTGCCACCCATCGTTAGCTGAGGCTCCGTGAACACAAATGTGCACGCATGTGTTCCCATCTGAATGTGTGTGAATGCATATGCATGCGTGTTTTCCTGTATGTTTGTGCACGCTTGACTGTTTGTTTATTTTTGTGTACCTGTGAGTATACAGTAGGTCCATGTGTGGGTTTTTACAGGGAACACTTTGTCATCACTGATGTGCCAGACCGTTGGCACTGCCATTATATTTAAGTGCACACATATAAACATGCTCATACACAAACACACACACACACGTATACATAGTCTTTCAGTTGTGGCATTTCTGGACAACTTCCCATCTGCATTACTGAAGCATGAGAATGAAATTGACGGTCTTGGGCTGAAGGATGGCATAGCAGACACCAACAACTGCTGCCAGCTTCCATGGCAAGTCTCAACGGACAATGGTTTGGGGCAGCCAAATGGCACAGTTGCAATGTCCTTCTCGAGCAATTTCCTCACAAATATTTGCACTCCTCTGTCATGTTTTTGTTTGAGAGTGTGTGTGTGTGTGAGTCTGTGTGGGTGTCTGTGTATCTGTGTGTGACTACATTGGTTATTGCGTGGGCTATGGCAATATCTGAAATGTTTGTCATTCTTAGAAAAAGTTGTAGACGTAATTTATTACAAGATGATGATTTAATATCTGCTGGGAGATTTTGTGCATAACACTAATTTATGAATCTGCAGAAAGTTTTACAACACAAAAAACAGAAATTGCTGCAAAACAAAGAGGAAAAAGATCAAGGGGAGGAAGAGAAAGAGAGCAATTGGAGGAAAGAACTCTGTAACCCTTGGGCTCTGGTAAGGGCCAAAGAAATGGAGCTTATCTTGTTTATGTGAGGAAGATAACTAGAATGCTCATGTGGCCAGCGAGAGGAACATCCACCATAGCTGTATGCTGACACCGTTCACTGGAGACCACGGCCTGCAGCCTGTTTATGTGTGTGAGCATGACAGCTGGACACATGCTGGCACTCTCTCAGCTGTTGCACAAAAGTCCAACTCAACACTTCTCCTTCTGAAGCACATAAAACATCCACAGGGATCTGTGTATGGTTTATAAAAATGGAAAAACATGTAGAACGGAAGTCGGGGGGGGGGGGGGGGGGGGGGGGGGCCATAACCCCCCCCAAGCGGGGGTTGGGTATTTTTAAAAAAACAAATAAATACC